>VZTL01065374.1:0-12702 GCA_013400535.1 Scopus umbretta | reverse complement strand
GTCATCTGCAAACTTACTGAGAAATATACTTCCCTGGGGAAAAAAAAGAAAAATCTGTAACTTCTATTTTATATACAGTCATTTCCATATACATAGTGATCTATCTAAGATAAATTCTTAGATACCATTTTCTCACATACATCTACATTTATGGAACCTCTTCTTCTACCTTAGCACCAAGCAGAGTTGAATTTTAGTCTAAAGGGGTTATACTTCTCAGTCCGTAATTTTATTTGTAAAGATGAATAATTATGGCACTTGTCTGCTAGGATGTATGCAATAACTGAATACAGGGTTGTTTTTTTCTCTTTTTCATGAGATAAGCATGGTTGGTTCTTTCTGCTATAAAATGCATGTGTATGGTACTTCATGCCTGTGTGCTTCTTCTGGTCTATTAAACATTGTCTATATAGAAATGTCACTGTTAAATGTCTATACTGCTGATCTGCATCAAGACATTCATGTGATACCTCTCAGCAGAGATATGTTGATGTCAGCTGAATTCCCAATGCATGTCGGCTGTCAGACTCTTTCTGTTGTACCATCAACGTGGGGCCATGGGGGTAGTAAAGGCAGTGATAAGTGATGGGCTGGAGTCCAAATTTAGTCTCCTAATGATTTCTTCCTGCAAAAAAAGCTGTGGAAAAAATGATGGATAATTTAAGATACTGTTTCTTGTTCCTTTCTTAACGCTTTCTTCAGCCACTCCCAAGCAGAGTCGATGCAGTTTCTTTCACAGGGTTAAATTTCAGTCAGAAAGCATTTCAGACCCTATCTTTGGCATCCTCATTTCCCTCAGTGAACAGCAATGTTTCTTCTCACTTTCTTTTGCTGTCTTCGCAGTAGCTGGAAGACCAGGCTTGCTGGGTGAAGAGCCTATTTCCAGGCCTGGTCTTCAGTCAGACCCCCCTGGAACAACCTGACTACTGCAATTTGAGGTAACTACTGTGGCATGAAAGATATCAATGGAGCAACAAAAAATTACTTGTACGTAACCACTTGTGATATGTTTCCTTTTCTTATTCTGGTTGCCTATGGCTTGGAAGGAATTCTTGAAGATATCTATTGTTTTCGTAACTGGCATTATCAGTTTAATAGCTTTTAAGGCTTGAAGGTGGTGGGATGATCAGCTTGTCTGATCCTCCTGCCCCAGACCATGGAATTTTTCATCAGTTTTTAGCCATTGGACCTTGCATGCATTTTTCTCTCAGATATAGACCCATAAAGAATGAAAAGTCATCTCTGTGTTGGAATGCTCTCACTGCAATATTTTAATGCGTTTTTATTCTTCCAACACCTTATGAGATCAAGAAGTTGGTGCTCTGAACCTGGGTTTAATATTCCAGTGATGAGCTCCATGAATTGGCACACCAGTGCAATTACTTCCCTATTTCCAAGAAGTAAAGGATCAACTCTAGATTTTTATAGACAATTAGCTTTTAGAATTACTCTTTCATTATTTGGATTGTATAATGCATGTTTTCTTGGGACAGCTGTAATAAGATTTCAGAAGAAAATGGAATGAGACAATGTAATTATCACCCATGATTACTCCTTTTGTTCTTGTCTTAGTCAATTCTGGGGGGGAGGGAGGGCTTCTTGTTTAGTATTTCATAAATTATCTCCTGTTGTAATGGTTTTCAGGCTAAATTTCATTATATGACTCAAAGTGGTGGAGACGCCAGCAGAAAATAATTGTATTCCTAAAATGATGTATCAGATACAGAGGACAACTAATATGAAATGTAATGTGCGAGCAAAAAGCTGGTACACAATGATAGCTAAAGAAATGTACACATTAAAAATAATAATTACGTACTGAATGATGCAGATGAACACCAACTTTACAGCAGAAGAAAAACAAGAGGAAGTACGCATGTTGGGTTTATAGATGCATATACATAATGCCTGTGCATGTTATACAAGACGCTCTCATGAGACTCTTCACTGTCTGCAGCACTTGACTCAAGGTATCAGCAACTGTACTCTCAGGCATTACCAGTTTTACAAACGCTGCCAAAAATTTGCAAAATGGAAACCACCTGCAGTCACGGCTGGCCAGTGAGAAAAGGTTCCAGATCACACCATGGCTTTTCAAGCCAGCAAGATAATGCCAAAAGCAGCAACATAAGAATAGGATTTTCTAAGCCTTTTCAATGTCTCCGAGCCAGCTGGTCACCTCCTCATCTTTGCTTTCAGCAAAATGGGTCCCCAGAGTCAGCACACAGCTCTTTCGGTGCCACTGATGTTTTCTCCAGGAAAAACATTCTCATTCTTAAAAAATCTCAATGGACTTTATCTATAATTTACAGAAACATTTTAGAGTAAAATTTCTATAATTGCTGGTCTCAAAATACTGACCTCTCGATGATGTGTGTGGCTTGTGGTAGCTACTATATAAATACTGTAAGTACTGTTTACTGGAGTCTTATGTGCCTCAGTCATTTTTCTCCAGATGACTGAAGCTAGCAAGAGCTGATAAAACATAGGAAAGTGGGCTTGGAGAACATTTAATAATTCAAATTACCTTCTTCAAGAAATATTAGTGGAGAAAACACATTTTCTTGTTAGAAGCTTGCAAAGATACTGAAGGATTTTGAATGAATCAACAGCCAGCTATGAGTTGGCTGTGCAATAGAAGAAAATAAACCCAAGACAAAAAAACACATCCAGTTAAAAGTACTTGGGATCTATTAATTACCAAGAAGACAAAAGCACTGGAGGAAAATTTCATATTTTTTTAACAAATGCATTAAGACAGCTTTTACAAATTATGTTAGTTCTTCCAAACCAAACACTAGGAAAAGCAGAGGTGGTTGTTCTGTTTGTGTTTTAATTTAAAGGAAAGAATTGATCCCCAGCATCTCTGCCTAGGAGATGTGAACCATGAAGAAATTTCAAGAAGGTCATGACTATCTTGCCTTGTATTCACTCTCTTTTGTTTAACAGCAATGACAACAAAGCNGAAGTTCTAGCTGAATATGAGGAAAAAATTATTTACTTTGAGGGTGACAGAGCACTGCAACAGGCTGCCTAGAGAGGTTGTAGAGTCTCCTTCTCGGGAGATATTCAAAACCAGCCTGGACGCGATCCTGTGCAACGTGTTCTAGGTGAACCTGCTTTAGCAGGGGGGTTGGACTAGATGATCTCAGGGGTCCCTTCCAACCCCAACCATTCTGTGATTCTGTGACAGTTCACAGAACTATCACTTTGACGGTTTCTGGGACACATTGAAAAAGATGAGAAATTATGTTAGGATGGGAAAAAATGGACCGATGTTAACTTTCACTCTGCTGTTAACTGCCAGATAATGTTTACATTCTCATTTGCAGGGCGCGGTAATCGGAGGAAACAACACTTCTCAATTTCCCTTACAAAGCACTTACTGTGCAGTTCTGTTGCTGCACAGCCTTAGGAGGATGGGACATCCATACAGGGGAGAGGTTGGCATACATCTGAACTATGCTTCCAGGCTGTGTGCAGGCTTCAGGTAGCCCTGCCCAGGGGCTGGGATTTTAGGGTGGCAAACCCAGTCCTAAATCTGTGTCTTTTTCATCACCCAAAAGGGTAAGGAAGCAGGTGAAGCCAGCAGCAGGTATTTTGGTGGTTCGCTCACTTTCATTTTTTCTAAGCACTGGTACTGCTGAGTACCCTCAGCTTCAGCACCTAATCTTCCCCCTGTGAGAACGGTGATTACTCAGTTAAAATGTTAGCAATTTTCAAACCCAATTCTGTTTTAACTTACATCAACAGAATTGCACCACACATTTGATTTTTAACTTTGCACCCATTATTGGTGTGTTTGGGCTGTTGCAGGGATAATAGGTCTTTCATTTTGTAGTCAAGTGGATACTCCGGGATATGGCGTTTTCATGTTGGCATGTGTTGACTGTGCAGTATTTTTATAGAAGAAATTATTTATGTTGCGATGGCTTATCTCTGAGGTGCAGTATGGACAGAAGAACCCTCATTACATGGGATTTGATGAAAACTGGACACTTTTGTAGGGGACTGCTGGGTGCAGCATGCAGGGCAGTGACGAGGTTGTCCATACAACGCAATGTGAGGGCTGCTGGACGAGAATGTGTGGTGGGTTTTCAAAGTGACCCAGAGGCTCCAAACTTACCCAGCTACTTCAGCCCCTCCTCTCCTGCCTTGTGGGGCCGTACCTTACCAAAGTAGTCCCTGGCATTGTATAGACTGCTGCAATCTTGAGCCTCAGTAAATTCTAGATAAAGTGTGTTGATGAGACAAAAATCTGTCCTTGAGCTATAACATCTGTTTAGCAGCCAGCAAATTCTGTGTAATACTGAGTTTTTAAGACAGTGAAACTGCAAATACTCTGTCCAGATTAAATTTGGGTAAAAGTAACACTTTCTGACTAACTTGGGAATAAACAAGTTTCACTTCATTGTATTTAATGTGATTCAATATAATGTACTGCAGTATTTAATGTAATTATTGCTGAGAAAGAATCTGGAGCTTGTCTTAGTTAAACAAGAATTGCTAAACAATTGTCAATGTTAGTACAAGTGGAATAAAAGTGTCTTTCTGTGATCTTATTTTAATGTAACATCTTACCTACTGATGCACTTTATATAATAAAACCTTCAAGTTCAGAAACCTTTCCTGTCTTTGCCTAAACAATGAGAAATCAAGTAAGTTTTGGAGGGGTTTTGGGGAGTTAAATCTGTATCACTTTCACCTGGGAGAAAGACAGGGCTTGAAAGCAGAAGCTGGGAAGGAGGCACACAGGGTTGTGTCCTGCATAGAAGTGATGAGTAAAGAAAGTCTGGGCAAGGGGGAAGGGAGCGCACAGGGGTTGTGCCTCTGTGAGAGGGAAGCTGTGTGGTTAAGAATAAGGCAGAAGGAATGCAAATGTATTTTTAGTTGAAATTAGAGCCACCTTTCTAAGTCTACGGCTAAATGATCCAGGCTCCTCTTACGCAAGGCAACAACTATCCTGGGGACTTCGCCACACAGTGACAAATGTGCCCCTGAACCAGCTAAAAAGTACACTCATGTATTGTTCAATTTGAGTGTTGTATATGCAGGGGTTTTTCTCCTGTTTTCACTATTTCAGGAAGATCCACAAGTCAAAACTTGCAGAGAAATAAATAGTAAAGCAGCACGTTATTTCTAGATTTCCCGAACTGAGGAACTGTGCGGGAATATTCAGATTTCTGTGGCCTGGGAATGTCAGCTGGGAGCAGGGGAGCCGCTCAGATGTGACGCACGGCAGCTATTTAGGGCACTAAGAAGCTGATAGCTGCACAGCTAGTGGCAAGGAATTTGCGGTGTGGCTGTGGATGAAAATTACCGTGTGTGTGGAGCAGGCAGAGTATTGCTAAGCTGATTACAAACAGAAATTTTGAGCGAGTTGCAATCCATTCAGAAGAAAGGACACGCTGGTGCCTGGGGCGGGAGGTACTGAGCCAGGCTAGGGCGTCAGCACGGACCTGCTAATGGTCACCTCTCCACTCGGTGAGGGTGTCTCTAGTTTCCTTGAGTTAGCCTGTCTGCACAGGTTTTTTTCCCTCTTACTCAACAGGTGCTTCTCAGTGTTATCAAAAGCTGTTTAGAACAGAACTATGCTCTCCAGAAGTTAAGAATAAATGAGATTACAGCTCCCTCTGGAAAGGGGATTGATAGCTGTATAGCCTTAGTGCAGCTGTCATGAACCAGAGCATCCCCCCAGCGAAGATAAAAGCCCGGCCTGCTGCCTACAAAAATCACTAGTAAGGTGGGGGGAGGGGTGGGGGGTGGGTGTTTTGTTTTTTGCGGGTTTTTTTGGGTATTTTTTTTTACTTCTGTGGGATTAGAGGATGTATTGCTCTGCAGGGGGTGGGGAGACAGAGCCTTGCTAGCATGGCTCCTTTTTAAAACTCTAAATCAAAAGACTTTTTTAACCTTTGCTGGCAGGAGATGAGCCTACTTCCCCTGGGCTGAGAAAATCTGATTGATCTCTGGTCTATATTTGGACAGCGCAGACTTTGTTCTCCTTGTGCTCCACTCAAGTGTCCCTCATTTTAGACCGAGCTACTGACCTGACGTTATTATTGGATTCCTGCTGTCTGCAGAAATGCAGCTACACAGTACCTCTTTCTGAAACGACAAACATATCCCTATGATTCAAAAAGTGCTCCGCTAGGCCAAGGCGGTTAATAAAACAGTTAATGATGTTTTACAGGCCTCCCAAGCCAAACGATTTCTGACCATATTCCACTCATAGGCTGATACTGGAGGAAGCTAAGGCTAATTAGCAGGTATTTTGGTGGTCCACTCACTTTCATTTTTTCTACATCCTACTAGGTAAGAGTATCCAGATGATGACAACAATAATAATACTTTTTAAAGCCTTCTCAACCTGCTGGTTTGGGTGAAGAGCTGAACATTGGGGAAGGCTGCTCTTCTACCCTTACCACAGGTTTGCAGTGACCCACCTCCTTTGTGGAACAGTTAATGACTTTAAATGATGTTGGAAAATATGAGAAGCAATCTTTCTCAACTGGCTTAATTAGAAAAATAAGCAATAAGTAAGTCTTGGTTATTTCATAACCAGCGACATTCGGTTATGAAATCTATTGCCTGACTTGGTTGAGCTGCTTACACTGAGGGGAAGGAGCGTAAAAGCTGAATTGCCACTTGCATGTTAGCTGTCACACCTGCATGTAAAAATAAGGAACTTTCAGTCCAGTTTTGTGGGAGAAACAGATGAGATGATATTAAGCAAATGGCTGGAGGTACAAAGCTATCCAGGGCTGTGGAGATGGGCTAAAAGAGAGATGAGTTTGGCAGTTAGCATCACAGAGTTGCTAGGTGAAGTTAGAGTGACAGGGCTCCAGTGAGAAAATGTAACAAGTAAAAGATGGGAGAAACACTGATGCTGGCTGAAAAAAGCAAACAGAAAGTTGCAAAACTTGAGATCCCTCAAGTCAGGGCAGTCTGCAAAGCAGACAGGATAAAAAGAGAGCAATCATTGACAGCCAGGGAAGGACACATTCATGGAAGTGGCAGAACAATCAGGTAAAACAGCACCAGAAATGTCTCCTTTAACTTAGCAGTCGCGGTTGAAATGTACTGGAGCAAAACCAGGAAGCAAGCTGTCAGAGAAGACAAGGTCCCATGAACAGACAGCTTGCCTGAGACCTATGGAGACAGCTTGAGAGATATGATCAATTTTGTTGTCATGGAGGCACCAGCTAATTTACTGAAAGTCAGAAAGGTAGAGTGGGAGGAAGGGCAATTTTTCCAAGATTAGAGAAGTACAGCGCTTGTAAGCAAAGAAGATAAAACCGTTGAAAATAATGGAGAGAACACCAGTACGTGAAAAGCAAAGGAAATGAAGGGACCGTTTAAGAAGAGTGCAAAATGGATTACCTTCCCCTGAGGTGTTGCAAAGACCAAGCTCTTAACATAACTGACATCTCTGTAGAAAACTGAATCTCCTGAAATCTCGGAGTAACATCTAGCAAATCACAAATTGCTAGAAAATAACTGCTTTACTGGGTTTCAAGAATAACTAGCAATACTCTAACGTATAGACACCGGGATGGCCAGACTGTCAGAGGGATCCATTCCACTTCCCACCCCCACACCGCAACTCCCTTAAGATACTGGAGCCTCCATCTGCTCTTCACAACAAAGAAAAGCAAAAAACTGTGGTTTTCCTTGGGAGGAGTAGAAATTCTGCACTGAAAAACAAATTTTCTCTGCCTCATTTTCACAGTGATGGTGGTGAGCAGGACCAGTCTCTGATTAATTAAGAGCTACCGAGATTAATTTCAGGAGGTAAGCATACCCGCCCAGAGAAACCACTGTCACCATCAGAGCTGGCACCAAGGATACATGCCCAAGGGAACATCTCATTCCTTGATATCCTCCAAACCTCTGTTACAGCTCTCCCTTTCATCTGGCTTCTCTCCGAGGAGTGCTTCTTTTCCTCTTCTGCTTGTAGCACAGGTTTTCTTTAAGTGCTTGTGGGCATCCAAACTTGCCAGTAAGTAACATGGACATTAAAAAGCACATTTGTATAGGGCCTTTACTCTTTAAGAAAAGAAAGACACGGAGAAAACCGAAGCATTACTTTTAAGCTTCACTCGCCTCACTGCGGCTAAGGACAATGGTACTAAGAGGATACAAGGTCTTAATTGCAGAGGTTTAATAATCCTTTGATAGTCCAAAGGAGAGAGGCCATAGCAGAGATGCCAGACTTTCAGTTTCACCATTCTCCTTTTCCTCACTGGCTTTTCCTTCTCGGAAGGGAACATCTTCCTCCCTAGAGCGCCTGGTGCTTCTGTAACTACTGAGGGGTCACTTTACTTCCAGAGCATTTCCCTTCACAGTGTCAGGGTGCTGCTCCACAGCCCACATCTGCCTGGCCTGTGGGTCTTGTTCCCTCTCCCTGCCTGCCTGGGAGCTGCCTCCTCCATGACCGCAGCACTGGCTGTGACTGCAGAAATGAGGTAGGAGTGGAGAACGGCAATGCCTCCCGTTGCTTTTCAAAAGCTCAGAACGATTTGTCACTTGTGCAAATAAACATCTGACAGAAACATACGGCTAGGAATGAGCAATAGCCCCCTACGCTTACTCACACTGGGAGCTGGCAGGGCTGCTTGATGTAATGTATGGAAGAAAGAAGGAAGGGAAAATACATTTCTTTAGGGAATTAAAATGTTCTTAAAAGTGATCTGTGCAAAATAGCTCCCAATTCCAACTGTTTGCATACGGTGCTTCTCTCCCTCTCAAATTCTGTCTCTCCTCGCCCTCCCCAGTCTAGCCATTGCAGGAACCAAGCAGTCATGTACTCAATTTCTCCATCATGTTGTACCTTGCATTTGAGCTGGCAATCCTTGCCCCACCATTCTGTTGTGTTGGCTTCTCACTTCTGACTGCCCGCTGTCCAGATGCAGCGTATTACTGTCATACTTCTCCTGTGAGTTTTGCCCAAACATCCAAAATTTTCTAAGCCTTGCTACTTTTTTTTGTATAAATAATAATCGTCTTCATTGGGACTAGGAGAGAGAACTGCTGAGGTTCAAGCAAGAGGTGAATGGCACCTTTTTCTCGGCAAGTCTCATCACAGGATTGTCCCAGTCACTCCTCCAAGGTTCTGAGGAGGTGAAGATGCTGCTGGAGCAAGTGGCCTTAGGCAGCACCAGTCCATGGGGAAAGACACAAGGATCCAGGCAGTATCTAGCACCAAAATTCCACTCCACATGGCTCCTCTCCTTCCCTCCATTTTATCTCAGGGAATAACAGGCTAGTTTATTTTTAGGCTAGTTTTCCCCAAAATGTAGAAAATGTTCAGGGCCATCTAAATGGAGATCTACAGGACAAGGAGAAAATGTCAGCTGGGAGTCATGGGGAAAGTCCTGGAGCTTTAGGCTACAAGGAGCATCACTTGTGGCAGCAACTCTAAGCAGCCCTTCGGAACAGTGGAGAGAATGCCTGTTTACACCGTTGCCTTTTTAAGTCTCTATTTATAAACTGAAATGAGGTGCTCCAATCTCTTCTTCAGAGTAGTACCTGTCTGCCAATGCCCTGTCTGTACAGTGTTGATGTTAAATTAAGATCTGACGCTACAGGCATGTGAAATGTGAGGGTATCAGGGGAGAATCATATAACCCCTTTACAACTGGTTATTCAGGATGTAGCATTTTCTCCCTCCTGCTGTGAATGAAGTTGATCAGAGAGTTACTCAAAGCTGTTGTTTTTAACAACAGTATTTCAGGGGGGTTGTACAACCTCAGCTCCCAAGTCAACCATGCCTGAAGTGATCGCCTTCAGAAGACTCTCTTTCCCTGCCTGGTTGAGTCTGCTAGTTCTCCTGCACTGTGTATACCTGGTATCAACTTAAGGTCTGAGTAACCACCATGTCAACACAGAGAAAGAAAACAGTAAATAAACAATAATACAGTCAAAAATAAGGTGAGAGCACAGTATTGCTTTTTAGGCTGTTTCTTTTATCTTCCTGATTCAGACCTTGAATCCCTGCATGCACTTATTTAAGATTTTAAACTCCAGGTCAATTTTCTGTATCTTTTCTACCACCTGTTCTTGGTGTACGGTCTGTATTGACTCTTCAAAGGGAAGATATCTGCCTGCCTATTGCATCTCATGTTTTGAACCTGGGGATGACAAATTTCTTGCTGGTTCCCCAGTAGAAGCCAAGACCACACTCTCTGTACCTTTAATCTGCTGAGATAGCAACAATTCTTCCCCCCAAATATAGGGTTTTGATGCCTTTCTCATTTCACAACAGTTGCATAATGCAACTGCTTCATTTTGATTTCTGGAAAGTGAGCACAGAAGGGTGGAGCTCCTGTACTATGCAGTGGTCCTCCCTGGAAATGTAGAAAAGCTGTACTTTCTCAGTTCCAAATAGTGTGTGAAGTAATGAGTTTCAACATTGAGGAAGAGGAACTTATACCTGCAAGATCAGGTAAGATGGGCTAGGCTTACAAAGAAATGTAACATGTCTCTGTATGCCTAATTAAAAGCTACAGTAACACAAAGTTTCCACTTAATCAAACATAAATACTTATACCATCAATGTCAAAAATAGAGCAGGTCTTTTAACTAACTTGTAATCAGTGTAATTCCCACAGAGAAGACATAAACATCCCGAAGTTTTCAACCACACTTCCACCTGCTTAAAATCCGCCAGACCCAAGGACATGCAGTGGAAGTTTCAGGGCTGTTTTGGGGTGTTTGCATGACCCTGGAACTGTGTCCCAGACTTCTCAATGCTCATTAGGTATGCTGTGCTATTAACTGGCAGGAAATCTCACAGAGTTGGTGGAGAAATTGTGTCTTGGTTTCAGGTCAGACTAAATTTAGGAAAAATTCTGAATGGAACAGGCTCCTCCATTTTTCAGAATAACCATCAGGAGAAGTTCAGTTTTTGGGAGACATTATTCCTGATCATCCTTCACAGCTGAACAGATATCCCTGGTAGAACACCACCACCTTCTCTTCTTTTTTTTTTTTTTTAAAAAAAAAAGCAACAAAACAAAAACCTAGAGCTAAATAACTTAAGAAAAATTTTTGTTCTTTTGATGGTTATTTATTTAACAACTCATTTAATGGTGGAAACCCCTTCATATCAGATACTTCTGAGAATAGTCTCTTCCATCAGCCCAGTTCAGTCTCCAGAGAAGGCTTCTCCTTTTTGACGAAAATTCTTTTCTATTTTTGAATAAATGTAACAGTGCCTTTCTGTAACTCTCTTTAACCTTGCTGGAGGTATAAAATGAGTTATAAGCAGAAATTTAATTAATTTGACTCTAGATGCTAGATTTAGACAGTCATGTCGTGTGTCGACTTCAGCTCTGAGCTAAGTTTACCACACGAAGCGTGTCCGTTGGGTGACGGCCTCTTCTTTCCCCTTCCCCTCACTGCTGTTGCGTTCACCACTGTCCTCTAGGCTGGGGACATGCATGTAAGCCCTGCCCGGCAGTGACAGCAGCGTGGCTTAACTCCACACCGGGTGTAAAGGCAAGACAGCTGTGATCCCCTCCCTGTCCATCCCCTGCAGCCAGACTGCTCTTGGACGTGGATTAGGAAGCAACTGCCTGAGTCCGGCTCTGGCAAAGGATTTTCTTTGATACTGACAGAGAGGGGATGTCGCAGGGAGAGGGAAATCACTTTCCCCTTTCCAGATTATTCTAACGAATGGCCAACAATTTCTGCACAGGCTCACTTCTGTGAGACCCTAAAGCTGGCCCAGAAGGCGCAGCAGGAAGGAGGACGCAGCGACAGCCCAGCCGCAGCGGCAAGGAGCTCGGCGGCAGCTATTTTCCACTGCTCCGCCTGTGCTGAGCTCTGTCCCAGCTGCCAGGCTGTGCCTGGTAACCAGCCTCGCCGAGAGTCTGCTCGCGAATCTCTGCCTTTCGGGGTCTGCAGCATCAAAGTAGCTTTAGGTTGTCAGTCCGTAAGCCGGCAAAATGTCTATAGATGAATGGATCGCAGGCTTCATGGGTCCGTAGGCAATGACAGTGAGGAAATAACGTGCTGCAGGCAGCACTATGCTTAGCTCTGCCTGTCAGCTTCAATTTTAGCTCTTTAATTTCCTGTGGCTGCAAATGATAGCGAAGGGCTGTGCTATCATTTAAAGACTCTGCCGTATACAACGTGGTTTTTTGGAATGGAGATTGTGATTTTTTTTATGTCCATCCTTAGGATCTTGATCTGCTGCTGCTCCTTGACTAGAGTCTTCAGAAACTTTCCTAGATTAAAAATACTGATTTTTATTAAATTTTTTTTATATTCAAGGGGCTTTGAGGACTTGAAGAAAATCACTTGCCTTCTTCTAATCCAATAAATGATGGCAGCCATTGTGTTTTATCTCTAAAATTCACTACTAAATAAAAGAAATAGGAATTGGGTTGGGCCTATCTTGTTTGATTGTGCTGGGCACGTGCATGTAGCTATTTAGATGAGGTGCATTTGTGTTTCTTCTCTTTCTCCTCACTGTCTGCTAATCGATCCATTGGGTTACATAAAATGGAGAGAGTAGAATCTTACATCTGTTGTGAAATGAAAGCCAGTGGCCAAAACACTGGATAGCCCTTTTAGAGTGTTTTAAAGTCTACCCCCACCACCAGAAAGGGTAAAATGGATTTTCGATGATCCCTCGTTTTTCTCTGGAATTTTTACATGAATAACAACTACCCTGTCTTCACATAAAAAAAAAAAAAA
>VZTL01065371.1:988-11730 GCA_013400535.1 Scopus umbretta | reverse complement strand
AAAGAAAATCTATCTCCCTTGCACTACTATCAGGGAAAATTGTGCTTACAGCTACATGTATGCAGATTTAAAGGACACATCTTCAAGAAAATGAAGAACAACAAGGAATATTTGTATTATACAAACATAGCAGACTTAGGATGATGAAATGAGAACTAAACAAATACTTAGGAAAGAGAGAACACTTTTAAGAATAACTATGATTAAATGCTTAGATTAGGGCTTGGTGTTCCCCTACAAAAATAAAAGAAAATATGTTGAAAGAGCTTAAAATCTGTAAAAGAGAGGTAAGGCAAAAGAACACAGTTGTAAAGAAAAAATGCTGACTTGTAAAATGTATAAACTACTACCTAATAATAATAAATATCATTTTGGCAAGGGTTGTGTCTGTGAGCCTTCTAAAGCAGTAAATCTTTGGGAGATATGTGAATGACTAGAGAAGCAGAGCACTCTATGGACAAGGAGTACACTGGGAACCAGAATAAAGACAGAGAGAGAGAGAAGACAAGAGGTTATAAGATTAAAAGCATATAAACTATTTTCCTTTTTTGTAAGTTAAGTAGTAAGTAGAAATGGGGGGGGAGGGGGGAAACACAAAAAAATGTTTATCAAGTTTACTTGCATTTTTTACCAGATCTACCTATAAATTCCATTTAGTAGTTGCTTTCTGAAAGGTCATCAGCAAGCTGGGTATGCCAAGAGATGGAGAAAATCCTAGCAGTGTAGTGTTCCCAGTCACAATCAGGGAAGAGTGATCGAAGAGTTGTGGCAAGTGCCAGCCTGTTTTATGTTGTGACCACGGTTATACAGTTTTCTAGTGGGTCCCTGAGGCCTTTAGAGTTGCCCCATTTGATAATATTGATATGCCACTTCACAGTGTGTGTGCCTCTGTTCCCCTCTCAGCCTAGTACAGAATGAACACTACAGGTAGGAAATAAAATAGTTAAGCTTTGCTCTGCTTTGCAAAGTCTTTCCTGGTACCTCGTCGGTGCTGCAGGATTCCAGGTGGTGCTGGTAGGGGTCACCTCATGCTCAAGCAGCCATGGCCAATGGTTTGATATCTCTGTCATCTTCTGCACCATACTGGTCACCCTGGAGCAGGGGCATTTTGATGCATGAGTAGTATCTGTGGGTCAAATTCCACTGTTTCCCACATGAGTTTAAAGCCAGACTCCATAGGGGAATTTTGCTTTTGAACCAATTTAAATGAGAAAAAAAATGAGGTCAAAATATACTGTTACTCAGAAAGGACCAGTCACAGGGGAAAAGAAATTTTACTGACAAAAATTACTCAAAACAAAAGTTTCCCTTAAATTTTAAGGGCTCTCTGTGAAATCATAGTTCTTTGTCAGTATTGAAAGCAATTAAAAACTGTAACATTTAGCAGCAGAAATGAACATTTTGTAGTGTATTTAAGCTCTGCAGTTCATTAGCTTTCCTCTAAGGTGCTTCTACATATCAAACAGTGGGCCTGATCTTGCAAGCCCTTTTTCACGTCAATATTCTGTTTTTGTATTGATTTCCATGGAATGTTTGTATAAAAATGCTAACTACTTAGAAAATCCCCTTTGTCACCTATTCTCACTAATGAAAAAAATATTCCTGGAACCAAATTAATTTTGCTTCCCTGAGAACGTGAAAGCATGTCTTATCATGTGCAGCCACCTCTACAAACCACCCAAGGTGATTTGTTTGCTCACATTTCTTTTAATTGCTTATTCATCAGTTTATTAGAGAACATGCTACTAGATAGCTCATGAGAGCATACCTGTTTCTGAGTAATGTGCCACAGAGACAGCAAGCTGGCCTTCAAAGAGCTGCACTGCATAGTGCAACACAGAGCATGGCAGTTAACCTAGCTAATTTACACTGCTTTTTGGCTGGGAGAATTAGGACATCCCTGAGCTCCCCTGTGCTTCTTACAGATTGCTTGCATTTCCTCCTCTGGTTCTTTTAAAGCTCTGGGTATCTTTATGTTCTGTTGTGATTTGCAATACAGAAAAATAAGTCTGTGAACCAATATATACAGATAAATACAATAATGTCCAAAGGCCACAGGAAACAACTCTGCGAAGTGCTGAGCAGCCCTTTTTCAATGTCAATGGCAATATAGGGTGCTCTGAGCTTCTGAAACACTTTTAAAGCCTAGCCCATTCAGGTCTTTCCATTGACTTCAACTGAAGGGTCAGCCTCTTCACTATTTACCAAAACTAGCCTTTCTTCGGTTGAGAACATGGGGGTCGTCAACTAAAATTCACTACTAATGTTTGCCTATGTGTAACAAAAATGTGGTTTTGCTTTACTGTTTTCTAAAGGACACGCCTCCTTTCTTCTCTTTCCCCCATTCGCTTTATACTTCCTTTGGCAACAGCTGAAAATTGCACTTAAAAATGTTATCATAATTTAAAAGTTGATTAAAGTAAACAGACTTTTAAATGATGTTGCTTACTGAATCCATTAATATTTGGTAAGGGGAGTGCTCAAAATGTTCCTTTAAGTGATAAACATATACATCTGTTTTAGGTTTCATAAAATAAAGTGTATTGATATGTATCTTATTATGCAGTTTTTCAATTGCTGCAGGGTGTTTTTTTTATTTTTAAGTACCTGTCCCATAAATATTAAAGCACATCTCTCCTTAAAGGAAAAAAAGGAAATCTGGATGCTAGGACAACTAGAAAGAAGTAATAAATTATTGCTGTAATGACATGCTAATTAAAATTTTGCTTGTAACTCATGTAAGTGTTTGAAGCCCAGCAAATTTCTCTTTTCATTTGTGAAGTGTGAAGGTAAATTGCCCAGTGACAGTGGGACATCTCTAACAAGTACAAATTGAATAACATGCTATCTTGCTCTATTAGTCCTGACTAGCATGTCTGAATTAGATATTCAGCACACTCCCCATTGTAGGCCTGATTGATAAATGCTAAGGAGAATTTGTCAAAACAACAGGGGCTACACCCAGTGGGACATCAATATGCTCCATTTAGTCACCCACCCGGCACTTCCTACATAGGATTGTCACATAAAATTAAGACTAGCCGCTAACCAGCCATCAAGCTTGCAGCAGACATCAGGCAGCCTGTGTTCTGTATGCATATTAGTCACATGCTTAACAATTTGGGCTGTCATGACTGAAGCATGCGGTGACCTCTGGAGCAGAGGTTGAATTTTGCAACTACACTGAGACATCACGCTCAGCTGTTCAAGATTTTAGGCCATTTCCTGCCTGATCTGTGCACAGATGCACTGCCCTAAGCTATAATCTGTGGCCTAGTCCAAATGACAAATGGCACAGCGTAGATTATTGCATTATATATTAAGTACTACAAGTCTGTAAATTATAAGTAAACTACTGTTCAGCTTGAATGTCTGTTCCAGCTTTCAGAACAGTTTCCTTCATGAAGCCTCTCATGTGCAGGACAAATAAATATTTGGAAAACCACGACATCAAAATTTAAAGACTGAAATGTACTGTTTTCTCTGCAATTAGCTGCTCTAATATGAGACAGTTTTGTTCCAGCTGTAATTCAATACGTCATTGCTGGACTTGCTTCTCCTCTATCTTTCCTCTTTTCACTGGAAATTATTAGTAAATTAAGGTTTTCTGTAAGCTCTATATGTTGAACTATCTTTGCCAGATAAATGGTTGAGGCCAGTATTGTTAGCCACTTTACACAGTACTTTCACTATGGATTAGACATGCAGTATGTAACACTAATAAAAATGAATAAGAAATCTAAACATCATCAGTTCTGAGGGATCTAATTTGTCGTTCTCTTACACTTAGTCTCTGTTTATGCAGTGAAGTTCTTGTTTATATGTGGAACAGCTGTAAGGAGTATAAAAAACAAGCTGGAAGTAATTCTTTTCCTTTCTTATTACTGAACTGTAATATTTCAATGGGCTAAACAGGGTTTTTGTTAGAATGTAGTTGTGTGCTTCCTGTGTGTAGTTAGGGCTCCAATAGGTCAGTTATCTAA
Organism: Scopus umbretta; assembly: GCA_013400535.1. Lineage (NCBI taxonomy): Eukaryota > Metazoa > Chordata > Aves > Pelecaniformes > Scopidae > Scopus > Scopus umbretta. Next base: position 7,747 of record VZTL01065371.1, on the reverse strand, counting down.
TATCAACAACCAAAATGGCAAACACCCATTTAAGTACTTTTCTCAAGGATTTCATGGTATAAAACTGACACACACAAAATGTACTAATGAGATAAATGCTCCCATAACCTAAAACCTTGTAGTAAAACCCACCTTTCTGTAGTTATTAAATCTAAGATAAAACGTGGAAAATATATACAGGAAATATTCAACTACAATGGTACTAGAAATGTTGACTCCATTCCCTATTGCCTAATTGCTTTCATTTCTTTGGACATCAGTTTTTGAGTATTGAATTAGTGGAATATTTAGCTCAAATGGGTAAATTTTCCCTTCCGTTCCTGTGGTGATAAGACAAGTAATAGAACAGTTTACACATTTTTTTCTCTTTCTCCTTTGGTTGTTGGACTCAAAGGGGAAGATGAGTAGAAGAAGGGAGGAAAACATTTTAGGATAGATGTAGAATTCAGTACTAGGAAAGGACTATAAAAAAGTAGTGTAAATCTAAAGTGATTAATTCCAATGGGGTTTCTTGAGATTTGCAGTATTTTAAGGACTTTACCTAGCCCTGTGAGAAAGTGCCTTTTCTGTTTGCTCTTCTGGTGCTAAACTTTTATTAGAAGACATAAAGATCCCTTAGCCTACACTGATCTTCAGACAATCAGTTATGTAGAAGTTGCAGGTATTTGCCTCTAAAGAACACAGTTTTGGCCTGCTCCCTCTGATAAACCCACAATTCAAATGCTATCTAATCTAAGTTAATGAATAAGTGTATTCTTCAGTGATACTGGACACTGTACAGTGGAGGCAATGGCAGATAACCTCTCAAGCTTGCTTTTAGCTAATAAGTTGGAAAGTCCTATATAGTCTGTGAAAATGAGGTTTGTAAACCTTCTGCAACCTAGTGATTCAAATATATTTAAGAATAGTCCACATTGTAGCCACATACCAACTGATCATCTAGTTAAGACTCTTCTGTAGATTAGTGTCAGACCCATGCAGAGACTAACTAAAATGAACTTGTCCTGTCTGCCATGAAGATTCCACAGGAACAAACTGGGACCTGAAGGGGTGATTAAATATTTATTCCTAAAATTTGCAAGAACCTGCTTATATGTGTTGATGCAAAGGTAAAGAGAATGTATGGGAACCAAATGACCTCAGCTGAGTGTTATAAATGAATAACAGATCATCTGAAGCAAAGAAAGAATGGACTTATAAGCATGCAAAATCATCAGGAAAAAGGCACTATAAGGAATTTATTCCAGGAAACAAGAATCGTATTGGGATTATAAACTGAGATGCATATGTGCAGGAAAGCTTGACCAGTCTTTCTTAGCAGGATCCAGTTCAGCACACTGTGTGCATGATTTCAATTCATATGAACAATGCAGTTATAAAAAAAATAAATAAGGTTTGAGTCCCAACTATAACTAAAGTCTGTAGGGTAGGCAATAATTCAAAGAAAATGTTAGTCCTGGTTCTGATCCTGGCTGTTGAGTGTTAGGGGAAAATCATACTGGGAGGACATCTTCTACTGAAACCTAAAGCTAACATTGTCCTCCAGTAATCATGCAAAAACATGTGGAATGAGCTCTGTACACAGCAGTATGTGTATGCATGCAATATATGAAGTATATATATACATGATGTGCAATGAACAACATGCATTACTTTTTTCTGGAGAAATGTACATGGGCATTAAAACAGGAACTGGTGGCTCATGGAGATATTATAAAAAGCTGAAGTACAAAAGGATGAGAATTTTTACAGACTAACAGATAAAAAAAAAATCTCTATAACCTGTTCAGTAATTAGTGTTAACTACTCACTGAAAAATGAAAATGAAATCAAGTGTTGTTTTATGGAAGTGACATCCTCAAAATGGGCCAACAGTTAAGTCTGCTTTTCAATTATTGGTCATTTTTGGTATTAAAATATATTTTGGTTTAATAGACACTTTGTTTACCACAGTTTAGCACCAACTTTTTACATGAAGTGGACTTTTGTATGAAATGTATCACACAAAAAACAGCCTTACTGATCTACCTGCATATGCATTTAGTCCTACCCTGAGAAACACAGAAAGCAAAAAATTGTCTTTTATGAGCACTACTGGCAAAAATTTACTCAAACAGTTTCACCCCACAGGAAAGCTAAAGCTAGTCCATTAATAACGGCAGCTCCACTGAAAACAGCAGCCTGCTCACATTGCCTGGGGCAACACACAGGTGATGGATAGCGTAACAGATGAATTTTCTCCTCATCTCCATTCTAATCTCACCCTACTAATTGCCATCAATATCATCAGTGCCTAAGCTACAGCTCCGAGCCCATGAGCTCTCTGAGAAGTGCTGGTCCTGTTGCTCCTCCTGGGGTTTGCCCCTCTGCCTGTGCAAGCTGTGGCAGTACTCAGCATGGGGACCCTGCTGCCAGTGCCCAGGGAACAGGTAGTGGAGATGGAGCCTGGGTCTGGGGCCTGGGCTCTGGTGGGTGGCCCACATCTTGCTGATGCACAAGTTGCAGCATGGTAGGAAGGCTGTTGCAGCTGATGTAGCGTGAAATAAATGCTGTAAATAAGTGATGAATAGTATGCCAACATTGCTTTGTGTTTGTAATTTCCTATGTACAATAAAAAAATCATTATGGTTGTAGAAGTCAAGCATTCAAAACAGGAAGTGCAAAAACTGAGGCAGTTCTGCAATCTGAACACAAGCCCTTGTATGATGCCACCATTCATTGCAGAAACACAGACTGTTTTTACAAAACATGCACTTTGTGCAGCTCCAGGGTAGGCAGGAGGGCCCTGCCTACAGGTCTTGTAGCGCCAGAACTATCCTCACCATCCAGCGCATTGTTCTGTGTATGATTTAAATTTTACTAACATACATTAATGTATATTAATGAATAATTGTTCAATATAACTTTAAAGTGAAATGATGACACATCTTTTCTCAAAGAAGAGGGAAACTGAGACACAGAAATATTAGTGTCAGATCATATAACTTTGTCACATCTAGTTTGAAAAATTAGGGTCTGTATTTTCAGAATATTTTGTATTTTTTGTCATATAGGTGTTTCTACCTGGACAGCCACGAAATTATAAGCTCTGAGTTAGTACAACACATAGTGAATACTCTTTGTCATCACATCAGAAGTAGGTAGCAGGGTAGCCAATATATTAAAAAAAAAAGTCAAAAATATTATTGTTAGTGTAGATGTTTTCAAAGTGGATACTATTTTGCTTTATGCCATAGAAAAAGGATAAAGATTCAGGCTGGTTTGAAAACTCAAAGTTCCCTCTGAAGCCCACAAGAACTGTCTCCTTACACAAGAGTTAAATTAACTAAGATACTAAGCTATGTTGCAAGCAGAGGTAAATTCACAAATCTGCTTGTGACTGGCTCTGTACACATTTAGATGAGGCTGGAGATGCTGATATAAGTGTGTGCTTTCTTATTACATCTCTTTATGCATTAGTCTATAGTTTATACCTGAGGGATAATATTCTCGGTTTCCTCATTACCACAGGCTAATTGTATGCACATCTTCCTCCTGCAGGCTGCTAGGGACTGAAACAGCATTTGCTCTGCTGTCTTCCTTACATTCTCTCATGCCCCTGTACACTCCATGCTGTGGTTTAAATGACAGTGGAGAGCAGAAATCACATGAACAGAAATTTACCATGAGCTCAGCACCACCTCACTGCTAATGTTTGTTCCAGAGAGGTTGAACTGGTATCCCTAGAGATTACCTTGCCACTTTGGCCAGTTAGGCAGCTGCTGTCTTGAACATTAAAATAACGCAAAACTGATCAGTGTCAATTAATTGAATTCTGAACCTAAGCAGAGGTCAAGATCAAAATATTCACAAGGGAAAGAGTCATAGCAGAGCAATTATTTTGAAAGGGAATATATAATTGTTTTCAGTTATGAAGATAACACTAAAGTGCAGTTCAAAAGTTGAAGAAGTAAAAAAATCTGTTTTATGATAACAAGGTGCTGCCTAGAGCTGGAGGAGAGTGAAAAAGAGCGAGTCAGGAAAGGTATGTTTAGCTTCCAGGTGTGCCTGTGGAATAAAGAAGTTAAGGAGGGGGAGTGGAGAGAAAGAGACTGGCAGCTACTGGTGCAACTTGTGCAGCAGGTCTGGTTTAAGTGAAGGCAGGAGAGTCCGGACAAAATGAGAGTAAGCATGGACTGGAAGTCCTCCTCTGGGGAGCAATGGCCTGATAACAAGAGGCAGCCTGAATGAGGAAAGAGGGTACAGATGGGGAAGTGGGAGGGAGAAAGCTAACAGGTACAGCTAGGGACTGTGGTGAACTCTAGTGGTGCATTTAACTTCAGAAGTTTGGTGTTAGATGAGATAAAATGCTGCAGGATGTTAATGAACCCTGGGGCAGAAGGAACAATAAATGACCTGTGAATTAGTTTATTGGCAAGAAACATTTCTTCTGCCATCTATAAAAACATGGGTTGGCTTCTTCCATACAAGGGTTAAAATTTACATCACTACTGGAGATCTCTTTAAGAGTGTGTGCAGGTTAAATACACTGAATCCTCATCCCATACACAGTAAGGCAGCTACAAGTCAAACATAATGACAGTGCTGATTAATTAGGTACTCCTACCCCCAGCACTTGAGAGTGATTTATTGAGACACATCTCTAACCTGATCCATTGTGCTGGCTGGATTAATGGAGTGAGCTAGAGAAATTCACTGGCAATGTTAGATACAGAGCAGGAAAGCATTAACCCTTGGAGCTTTCTTATCTAGCCTATTGACAGAATATTAATTTTGACAAAACATACATGTCTCACCTAATTATCTTTTGATAGCTAAGCATATATTTTTATTCATGCATGATGAAGATACTGGAGTGAAAATCATTTGCACATAAACATTTTAGAAAAATATGGAGATAACACTGAATTTACAAGGTCCACTGTAAACAGGAGACTATAAATGTCTTCCTTTAATTTTTGACCATTTACTTTAGATTATTAGAACAATTGATGGAGCAAGCAAATGAAGTTATTTTGGAATATATATTGGGGCATCATTACACTGCGTATATACAAACACTCATGGTGCATTATAAATGCTGTGTTTTTCCTGGACCTGTCTCTAGCAGGCTTATCTTCTCAAACTTGGGCCCATTTCTGAAGTCATGCAGTTAAACAGCATTCTCTAAACCACACTTATACTCCAGGTTACTGGCTTACTCAGAACTTCAGACATCAGCTCTGTGTGATTGCAAGTCGTGATGCACGAACTATTTTTAATACCTAACATACCCAGGTATTTGAGACAAAGCAGGTGCATCCCAAAATGTGGGAAAGATGAGCGTCTCCAGGCAGCCTCCAGAGGCTTCAGAGATTTCAGTCACTTCTTCCTGGGGCAGTAGGACCACTGTATCTCACACAAGAAATGTGTGCTTCCAGAAATGAACAGGGCTGTGAGTGTATATTTGTCTAGTATTGCATATTGCATAAGCTACTTCACATACACAGGATGACAAGCCAATGTGAATAACTACTTATTCAGTAGACTTTTTGCAAACCTGAAGGATAATAATGTTCAAAAAAACCCAGATGGGCAAGAAGAAGGAAGAGAGAAATTCCCTAAACTTTGAAAACATTTTGTTTCAAGACTTTCAAAATGAAGCATTGCTGGTTTTAATTTTGATTTGATAAATGAAAGGAAGGGAAATAAAGTAAATAAAAGTTTTCATTTTGTGCCAAACAAATATTAAAACCACACATATTTTAAAGCTTCAGATTTAGGGACTGAATTTATTAAAAAAAAGGGAATAAAAACAATCTATTTAGTACTACCTCTATGGAAATTATATTTAGTTAATGCAAAAAACCACTGCTTGCATAGCTCTGATCACTCTATAAATTATGGCTGAGCAATGTCTGAACTCTGTGGCAGTTATGCACTAAAGCTTCAGTCTGCAGGCCTGGTTCTCCAGTTCTGGTTTGCCCTGATGGGGACCCTGGCTGTGTTACAGTGAGGATCCTTTCGGGCTTGCACAGAGCAGCTCGCAACAATAGAAGAAAGGAATAGGACGTGCCAGGTACTGTCCGTGCAAAGAATGTGAACCTGGTGAAAGCCCAGACCTGGATACTGGGAGGTCTTCTTGCTTACTACAGTTCCCACACAGACAGGGTTGTGTGTCTATGTGTTGTTACTAGCCATTTCTTTCATAGAAAAATACACAGAAAAAACAAATACATATGTACAACTTACCTTGCATTGTGTGCCCCCATTGAACTTGTGCTTCCAAGGCTCATTAGAAAGGGTCAGTTTGCAGTCCTGCTTGCAACTCTTTCTATGCTGTTTCCGCCACATAAGCTCTGTAGTTACACAAAAGACCTACTAGGATTATCCAAAGTATATCCTCAGATTCCTCCTGTAACATTAACATCAGCAAGAAGCTGGGTCATGATATGTAGAAGGGAGCTCATCTGTCTTTTCAGGGGCACTTTGTAGAGCCATTCTTAGCTTCCCAGTGCAATTAGAAGAGCAAATTCCAGTTACATCTGTTCCAGTTACACCATAAAAACCATAGATCAGCACCACCAGGCCAGTCATTTCTGCTTGTAACTAAGCTGCTACTGTAGAAGGGTATAGGGAGAGTGGCTGTAAAACACAGAATCATAGAACAGAATAATAGAATGGTTTGGGTTGGAAGGGACCTTTAAAGGTCATCTAGTCCAATCCCTCTGCAATGAGCAGGGACATCTTCAAATAGATCAGGTTGCTCAGAGCCCTCTC
>VZTL01065369.1:800-16196 GCA_013400535.1 Scopus umbretta | reverse complement strand
TACACATGCACATACACATGCATACATATACATACACATATACAGATATATGTATATGTACATATACGTGTGAGTGTGTGCCTCTCTGTCTTTACTGCTACCACCACAGCATCCCAAAGCTTTTGTCCTTGACCTAGGCGATGTGCAGTACCAGCGCTCTGAACCTGAGCAGGAGAGGAAAGGCAGCAGATGGGTGCAGACAGAGAGCGAGCGCAGGGAGACGATGAGCCAATATTGCTCAGTATGATAGACAGTGGTCTTAGCACACCAGCAGCCTAATTCAGTTTTTTTTGCTGTCATTTTTTCGGTAGATATGCTGGCAAAGGATGGATTTAAGGAGGAATGTGAAGTGGCAGAGCTTGCTGCTGTTTGTGGAGATCTTCCCAGTGCAGAAGGTGGGCTGGAGGAGGGCACTGGGGCCTGACACAGTCAGTGGAAATGAGCAGGCGCAATGGTTTACAGTGCTCGACACCAGCATCATGCGGGTGAGAGTCCAGCTGAATTAAATATGTTTTACTTGCCTGGAGACTGGATCCCCTTCAGATAAACTGGGGGATAAGATCTGGAGCTGGCTGTGGGGAAAAACAGAGAGGGGAAATTTAAGAAGATTTTGCTATAACTATGGAATTTTGTATGAAATAGACTTATTTTAATCTTAAGAGATCATAGCATCAGTACATATATGTATTTACAAATACAGAATAAAACAGCAGAGCATAGAATTCAGAAATCAAGATACAAGTGAATTTCCTCCCTGGACAATGTGCTTCCCTCGGTTCCACTCCTCAGCCCTATGTGCTAGGGTCTCCAAGGCACAGTGAAACCCCTCCATTCCTGCCAGTCACTTGCCTTGCCCTCTTCTAATCCTGGGTGCTGCATCCCAGAGAGGTTCTCTCTCATCATTGTGTGTGCCAGATGCCTCATGCTTTTCACTTCATCTTGGTACCATCTCAGGAACATGGGAGCATCTTTTATCTGAGATTTCAGCCCTCTGGACGTTTTAGCTCCCCCCACACGTGTTCCCTGCTCTTAGTCCAGGAAATGGACTCAGGATGTGGGATTGCTGCCTGAGCTGGGTTCTGCCATGAAAGCTTCCTCTCCCAGAGGGAAACCCCCTGGGGGGGTCTCCATGCCTCCTTCCACCACCCTGCAGCTCATTTCCTTACATACCTGCAACTTCTTTGAGGATGTTTAACTCTTCCCTGGGCTGTGCTGGCCTCTGGTATAATTTCAATAGCTATTTCCAGCTCTTGTCCTAGTTGTCTGAGTCTGCAGCTGGTTTGGTTTGACCTGCTAAGCACAGATGCTATTATGGACAACAAATGCTGGATTCTGTTCTCTCATCTCCATACCGTTGGTTAATGCTTTTCATCTTTTTCTACCTCAGGCATAATTCTTCACATCTGCTTATTTCAGTGGCACTCAGATGCCTCCTCGGAATTTGGTAACATTTCCCCTTTTCATCCTGCCCCACTGCATTTTGATATCATCGGTGTGCTGGACAGTATCCTACTGTGTTCTGTCAGCTATGGACTCCAAATGATTATGCAGAATTCAGGAATATTCTGGAACATATGTTTCCCCACCTCTCAGGGCCAAATATTTCATTTTGTTTCAAATATTAGGGAGGAAGTAATCGATTAACGTGTTCATTACTCATTTCTGGTACAGCACAGTCTAAACATCTTAGATATAATCCATGCTTTTTGCAGTGAGTGCCATATAAACTCACATTAAGAGACTAACGGTCATTGCAGCTTAGCATTTGGTATTTGAGAAATGAATCAAATTTTGTGTCTTTCCGGTAAGCAAAAATTATATCATCGTTACTGTTGTGTAACTGGATAAACTTGCTGCTGCCTTGAAGATGCTTGTTTACAGTTAGAGCTAAGGCTTGTACTGCGGTTTATAGTGCAGTGTAATGTTTGTGTGTGTCCTTATAGTTCTACTGTTCGATCAGTGAGCAAAGAAAGAGGAAATAAGATTTGTTAGCAATAAACCAGTATACAATAGCTATTAAAATGGGGTAATTACATAATTAGCACCGTAGTGGTAACTGACCCAGCATGAACAACAGTAAAACAGGCCCCTGTTTCCCTTGGTCTGACTTGAGCTGGGACCCTAACAAAACCTCCAAAATGGTTATTTAGTTGAAACACACACGAAAAACTTAAAAGCCATCGTAAAACTGAGAAGGGAGGCCCAAAAAACCACAGGGAAGCCAAACACTTTCAAAGAAACAATAGTAAATTAGGTGTTAAAGATATAAAAGCCTGTTCCCTAACAATTTAATTAGGTAGCATGTCTGTTACAGACATTATGCTGCTAGTTTTGGAACCCATGGCAGGGCCTCACAGCTCTCAATTCACACTAGCCCCCAAGAGAGGAGTTTGTTATGAAGGACTGATGTTTTTGCTCTACAGAAAAGTGTGATGGTAATCAAGTGAAAATGGCAGGTAGCACGAGAAATTACTATTTTTCTTCCCCTTTGCAACTTTCCTTGACATATTTTTACAGTAATTAAAAGCCCAGTTTGAAGAACAGTCCTGGTTTTAATTAGCACCTGCTTCAGTTTCATCTGAGCTCATTCCCTCGAAGAAGGAACAAAACAACAAAACTCTCCTGGAATGGGCTTGAGTTTGACCAGTGTGAGATAAGCCTGCCACCAACTTCTGTCCTGCATGCTGCAATGGGACTCAGCAGCCAGATGCAGAGGCAGAGCCCCTTCGCTGGGTGTGCAGACTGCAAATGCGCCTTGGCTGAGGTTTCATTTAACTCCTCCTGCAACCACATGGCATCTCTTGTGCTTGGAAGTGAACCTCTTCTTGCCCCGACCTAAATCTGTCTGGTGGGGTTCTGGCTCCACCAAAGAAAACTGAAGTCTTGGTGGCTTTGCCAAGCTGTGTCCACCATTAGTGAATTTTAAGATTAAACCTGTTAAGTGGAATCTGGGACAGGAACGCCTGGGGAGGGAAGGGGATTGCCTGTTAAGAGGCTGTCATTAAATTGAAAGGATAGTCCAAGTGCCTCACTGCTTCGCAAAAAGTCACCCCATCACTAGGTACTGCAATAAACCCTCTCTGGAAAGGCTGGCTTTTACCTCTGAGGCTCTAACGATGCAGTTTGTTCTCTTTATGATGAAGATGGTTGCATTTAATGACTGCTGTAGAAGGAGCAGGACCTTGTGGGAAGACTCTCCCTGACCTCTTCTCAAAGACAGAAAACTGAGCAGTACTCCTGCTGTGCTCAGAGTAGTTTTCAGGGATAAAGTTTCCATCAGAGTGTTGCTTGACGGTTTGTTCTTCAATCACTTCCCAGAAATGTTTATACCCAGAAACGTTTATACCCAGAAATGGAGAGTCCATCATGAGCTGAGGGATCATTTATTTTTAGTGGAGTTTCTTTGCTAAAAAATGATGGCACATCCCTGATGGAGTTAACCAAAGCAAGTAGAGAGGTCCTCACATAACCTTTCTGTTGGTTTGCAGGGTTTGCCTTAACACTTGGTCTGATTTTATATCATCTAATGGTTAATATGCCATGCAGAGCCATGTGCTGCCCTGCAATTAGCACACCATTTCGATGCTACCCTGGCCTGCTCTGAGTCATTGCTTCCCCACAGTGCTGCTTCTCATCCAGCAGATCTCAAATCAGTGCCATGCAGTCACCCATCCAAACAAGACCAAGCCCCTTGAAGAACTGGCCCTGCTCCCTCCAGAAATATGGATCTTCTCCTCCGGTTTGATGTTTGTCTGTCTCAGGATGTGGAGACATGCAGGTTCACTCTAACATCTTCAGCTGGAGAAGAAATCAAAGTTTTAACTTCCAGAGACTGCACAGGAGTTGCTTTGGGCACTCAGTGGACTCCAGAGAGGGGTGACAGCAATGCTACATAATTTTTTGAGGCTTCTAATCCTCATTTATGCCTTTACATGCACTTCCAGTCCTGCACTGCTGTGCTTAGCTGGAAAAAGGAATAACACTTTAAAACATGATTTGGTCTGCTTCGAGAAGTTCTTTGTTTTTAAGGATGGGCGAAAAGCAGCTCTCTTGGGGAAGTGCCACTCCCCATAGCCTGAGCACAGTCCCCATATTTTGGGACCATTCACCCTCTCACTGTGTTATGTGCCAAGAATGAGCCTGGGCTAAAGTGCCTCCGCTTGAGAGAGGCATGCACATTGCAGGACCTGGTGATGCTCCCATGGAGCTGTAGGGAACCAGTGCAGGCAGAACTGGTTCTCAGTGGTAACAACCAGCTGGATTGGATGGACAGCTTCCTCTGACCCCATGTCAGCCGCTCAGCCGAGCTGCAATGTTGCAGTGAAGGAGCAAAGATCCAGTGACTTGTCTTACTCTGGTATCCATGTCCAAAATTTCCTCCCCAGGCCACTGAGATTCCACTTCTCCTCCCAAAGTAGCTGGCAGCATCTCCCCTCCCCAGGAAGCAAAGGCTCCTGCATTTCCCTGTTGTTGTGTGTGTTGTTTGTGAAGGGCTTTGGAGTGAAATCTTTCTCACAAGGCTTTTTTTTTTATTATTATTTTTATTAGCACTTCATTGTTTTTTCAGGGCTGGAAACATAAGCTCAGCCATCCTGATGCTATTTTGGACCTCACACCTCTACTTGACCTAAGAGAACTAAGGACAGCTGCAAAAATACAAACAAACAAATAACTTAGAGCATTGAATATGCTTTAAACCACTAATGAGCTAAGCCTAACAACCCCCCTAGGAGGCATATGTTAATTTATATGTTTTTATTAAGTCTAGTCATCAGCCTCTTGATTTGTCTGTGCAGCGTGCAGCATTGCAGGGTCTTCGGTGAACAGGGGAGACAACAGTGGGACTGAAGGTTTGGCAAGACCATCTGGGATCAGAGCATTTTCTCATATTAAATGGCTCCTGCTTAAAAAGGACAGTGACCGTCTGTGTTATGATGGCGTGATGAGATGTTCTGGTCACTCTATGTGCAGATACAGCAAGTGAGGCTGCAAAGAGCTGAAATAATACATGTAATGTTGAATAGTGGGGAGGAGGATGGCACAGATCCTCAGTGAGCCGCCTCAGCTGTGCACAGGAGCCTCCACTGACCATCCCTCTGCAGGACTCTGGGCCAGGGGCTCATTTTTGCCAGAGCTGCAAACCTCTCCCCATCTCATTCCATCTTATTTCAGCTGAGCTCAGATTTCCCATACCCAGGCACAGAAATAGGGGGAGAATAAGCCATTTGAGAAAGGGATGATAATATTCCCCCCCGCCCCCTGCTTTTCGGTGTTACTAGATGTCAAGCGGTTCTGGCATGAACAGGATGTTCTCCCCTTGTAGCTCTTTTTTCCAGCTCGTTCCTGTGAAGCTGCAGTTATTCGTGACTTCACTCCAGATCTATTACTCTGGGATTTGGGAAGTGCTGCCACTCCCTCAGACCACATTGCCGCCAGGGGGTGGGGAGAAGGAGAAATGGGGAATAAACAGGGCTGTCACCTTGCATGCAGCAGGAGATGGAGCCCGCCTCTGCTGCCCAACTCAGCTGCAGCCCGCAGGGTGGGGGCCGAGGTCTGTGACCAAGGGGCAGGGGTGTGGGGGAAGCTATAGGAAACTGTTGCCTCCATGTATAAATAGCAACATGAGACATTCACATAGCAGCTGTGATAGTAAAGCACTGGACATGTCCATGCCCTGCAGCTTCTCCTCTGTAATTCCTTGAGGCTAATGCTGTGTGTTGGGTGGTGCAGCAGCAGGGTCAGCGGCTGGTGAGGTGATGGAGCAGGGTTTATCACACCTCCAGCTGCTCTGTTGCAGGCTCTTGTGCTCACCATGGGCTACTTGGCCCATGGGAGATGATTCACAACCTGCCTGGTCCTTTTACACAGGGCCGATATGTCCACTGGGATTTTTGGCTTGACTGGTCTGACCTGTGGAGGCAACACTGATGATCAGAGGGGTGTTGACAGGGTGGGGAGCCAGGAGTTCTTGCCCAGCCCTGCTGTGGGCAAGGGGACACCTCTGGAGGTTGGTGCTGGCATGACTTGCAGCAGAGCAGAGCCCGCTCACTTCAAGCGTCTCTTTGGTTAGAGAAGAAAGATGGGTAAAAATAGCAGCTTACTGTTGAGGAAAACTGCTTCCTGTCTGGGCCTTATTTCATTGCCCAGGCCAGCACCGTGCAGCTGCGAAACTGCAGCCTGGCTCTGTCTCTTTGCTCCATACTTGTACATGGTCAGTGTACTCTAATCACAGCACTTCAGGGGGGTCCTCAGGGCTCTGCTTGAGGGTAGCCAGCCTCAAATATTTGGGGCTCCACATAAGTCACATTTGAAATATATTATTATTTGTGTATTTGCACTGACATTGCCCTAAGAGGCTTCCTAGCTCTGCTAGGAAGTTCCCACCCTGTTTTACTTATGATCTAACCTTGTAGTTTGTAACCCTTTGGCTGGGGGTGGGCAACTGTAAGGTGAAAAACTCAGTGCCCCTGCTCTTGTGATGGGACTGCGGTCATTTTGCAACTGGACTTGTCTGCAGTCAGATTACAAGTAGAAAAGGCTATAGGGCCCTCAGGAAAGTGGACAGGAAAGCAGGTCATAGACTGGACACATTCTTCTTGAGTGTGGTCCAAAGGTTGTAGCTTAGGTACAACTGAATATTGGTGGGTGTAGGAGCAAAGGCTTTGGAACAAAGAATTGGAACAGTTTGGCCAAGATCAACCTGGAATTACCTGACCTTCTAAATTCTTTTACCAACAGTGGACAAGGTTCTTCAGCTCCTAGGACTACAACACGACCCTTGGTTTACAAGTCATTTTACAGGTGATCCTTGAAACAGCCCCAACCCTTAGAACAGGTCCAAAGTTTTTTTCTAAGGCAAACACTCCCCTGGGTACTACTGGATTTCTGGGATGGCTCTTCTAGAGAAGTGGGGAATCTGCAAGGAAAACAAAGGAAAGCAAAGGGGAAAACGGTGGTTAATTTGCCAATATCATTTTGGATCAGATCTAATCTCTCCCTCTGTCTTTCTGCAGATGACTTTCACTCCATGTTGCACCAGCCTATATGGCCACCTACCCTCTCCTTCTCTGCACCATCAGGTGACCACCAAATACACAGGAAGGAGCTACATCATCTGAAACCAGTAAACTCAAGCAAATGGCAGATGAGTTCCAGCAGTTAAGAAGGTACCTTCAGAAAGAAAGGAGCATCTCTGTCCAATGGAGTGCTCCTTAGGAAGAGGAGAGACTGGCTGAATCTCACCCAGATATGCCACTGTGCGCTGAGTGGTCTCGTGTTCCACAAGCACTCGTGATGTGACTCGCTACAGGGAGGGTTCCCTCTGCTTGTGGTGGGATCTGGTGTGAGCTCTAGCACCTCAGCCAAGGCCTCTGGGAGGCTACCTGTCCAATGTAATTTGGTATTGTTATTTCAGTGGCCTGAATTTCTTCACATTCTTGTGTCTCCCTTGTTTTTGGTCAAACTACATTCAGAATTTTTTTTTCTCCCATTTTAGGAGTAAAATAACTCTGAGGATTTATTAAACTACAATTCCTCTTCCCAGAAGAACAGTAGATAAATATTTCAAGCTGCATCTGATTTGATTTAAGATCTTATTTCTGTTGCTGAGGTACATTTTCCTTGCAAGGAGGGCAGGCTGCATCAAAGCCATGATGATTCACTGAGTTTCGCAAAGGGCTGGTTTGCCAGTTGTGTTCTCCAGCTGTTGCTAGGCTTGTGAATCAGATCTACCTTGGACCTTCCCACAGAGCCAAGGGTTTTAGCTGGATGAGGGCTGAGTAGTAATGAGAGCTGGTCAGAAGGTAGAATTTCTGCCCCAGGAGAAGCTCTGACACTCCTCAGTTCTTTTTGTTATGAATTGAGATGAAAAGGTGAAATTTGGAAGTTTCCCATGAAATGTAAATTTAGAAACTATTCAGATAAGAATGCCTTATTTAAATGATGCTGGTTTTGTTTCTACTTTCCTATTACACAAAAATGGAAAAACTAAGACATTAGGCAGTGCAAAATCTAAAATCTGTATAAGGTTGAAGTCAATATTCAACTATGTGCAGCAGTGGAAGCAAAAAGACCATAATGAAATGAAGCATGTCAATGCCATTGAAAAGAACCATTGTGGCAGTGATGAAACATCATGTTTTGACATTCTCCTGTTGTAAAATTTCATTGAAATTGACAAACTGCTGAGAAATATTTTGATTTTTGAATAGACTTTACTGGATGAGAAATCACTCTGTTGAAAATTTTTCAGCTGGCTCTATTGCAAACTGAGTCAACAGCTGATGATCAGACCATCATCACTGCTGGAGAGGGCCTGGAGACAGCAAGGCAAACAGACGAGGGTCAAACCCCAAGCATTTTAGCAGTCACTCATCAAAATACCATTTGACTTGAGCAGGAAGCTGGACTAAATAAGAACGGCAGTGTTTGGCACTTCGTGGGTGTCCAGATGGCCTAGCATTAGGTGTTGGCTTCTAAGAATGGATACAACCCAAGTTGTTATCAGGGATTCTTGCAGCAGCCATTGCAGAGATTGACAAGTCAGAATGCCTTTGTTAGGAGCCAAAGTCAGGTCCACTAAATCAGCCTCTAAATTTCAAGCAGATGCAAGATGCAAAAGTAGGAGGAAGATGGCAAGGAGAGTTGTTCACTGGAATAGACATACTGGCACATGCACTTGTGTCTTCTGCTGAAGGGGCCTCTGCCAAAGAAGAATATCAGTTCTAAGAAACTGCTGGTTCAAACTGATACTTAACCTCCTCAAAAGGGGTTTCACATACACCCGTGGCACATGGATCTTAACTGTCTGGAAAGTCCATGTTGTTCTGTTGTCAGCTTCAGAGCAACATGAAACAAAAATGCTGAAGTCGAAAACTCCCTCACTTCCAGTAATTCCCTTTAAACTAGTTAAAGGACTAGTTAAAATATAGTGTCAAGTGCTGAAAAATAATAATCTTTTAACACTTAAGAAGAGCTGTCAGTCAGAAAAATGTGTAAATGTGTGCCCTGTTTTTGGGTACGTAATGATGTTCTGCCTTGCCTTATGTACAAAATTCAGCCCAGGCTTAACTTGACCTGAGGAGCCGTGGCTGCCACACACACGCACATATGCTGTACAATCTGACTGTGGCTGCACTGGAAAAATGTAGGAAGACAGAGATGCAGAATAACACCTGACTCTATGGTTTCCTCAACTGTCATGCATTTGGACTACTACATGACAGTCTTAGGAGTTTCACAGTTGGAAGATGTGTTGATAGATTTGTGGTAGTACATAAGACCTTTTCTGGATGCATGAAGAAGGAAGGATACAACTCAGAAATTATACAAACCTTTTTGTTTTGTAAAATTCTAATGCTGTGGCCCCAAGGAAGGGGTGTGTTTGCACTGAAGCTTTGGCATGCCTCATGTCATTGATGGTACGCAGGCGCTCAGCAAATTGGGACTGGGAGATGGAAGTTGTTACATGCCAGTGCACAGGCTGGCTGCTGCCTTCATGGTGCTAAGGCAAGGGAGCCCTTATAGAGTTCCTTCTGTGGGCTGTCTTTGTTTTCTGTAACGACCTTGGCATTGACAGTGAACAATGGTATTCTAGTAAATGTGGACGATATGGCTTGCAGAACCTATGTTTCAAGGGGTAAACCCACAAAGCTTTGCTCTTTTTTGCAATGGAGTCCTATTGCTTTGCTTCCACCGACCCTTGGGAAGCTCTCAATAAACAGGTGTTTTATCACACAGTTTGATACTGCCTGCTCTTTCTTTTCTTCTTTTTACAATGATGTGCTGGAAACATGTTGGATGGCTGCTTCTGATTGCCTCTTGATGTGGATTGAAAGTTAGAGGTGGGCAGGCAAACCACTGCTGGGCAAAAAAAGAGACATTTGGTGCACAACAATGGTTCGTAGACCTACAAAATAAGGCATCTATGTACAAACATGCACACAAACAAACACTGGCTATCTTCCAGTTTCTGCCGTGGCTTCAGTAGTACTCTGTGCCTTCCCCATTAACTTCTCCCAAGGCAGCAGATCAGCTGCTCCCAGTGGAAGCTGCTATACAGGTGAGATTCACAGAAGGGGCAGTGAGGAAGCTCCTACACTGGGTCCCAAAGATACCTTCATCTCTGCATTGAAGTAGACCCAGTCTGTCACTGCTCTGTGGCCATTCCAACCCCACAGAAGTGGTGCACCGTTTGTGAAGCATTTCTCCATGTACTTGTGCAATAACTTTAGTTACTCACTGAATGCCTCTCTGCAGTATGTGTTGGGAGTTCTGCTTTTATTGTTTATTTCAGTTGTACCTGCTTGTCCCTCTGCAGATGAAAAGCTCTGAAGAAGCCTTCCTGATGCCCTGGTCTCAGAGTGAACATGTGCTGCTGGGTTTGCTAGTGAAATTAGAACATGTATTGCAAAAGATGGACTTACTGGTTTTATTAATGTTGCAAAATAGCTAGCTTTGCGAAGCAGCTGAGAGTTGAGCTAGTCCCTTTCCCAGCCACAGGTTCTTTCTCATGTCAAAACCTTCTCTCACTTGGCAGTGCAGTGCAAATATGAGAGATGTGCCCTCTCCTGCCAATGCTCTCATATTGCCTTGTGATCTCCAAGAAGCCATTCAGCCTGGCTTAGCTGAACACAAGAGCTGCCCCTCTACCTTAGTCAGCTCTGGTGGCCCAGGTGTGCTTGAGTGGGTGAGGTGAAAGGGGGGGCAACCTTGCACCCTGATGGCAAACTGGGGCCCAGTAACAAATGCTGTATCAGGAAGTCCCACAATCAACTCAGTCTGGCTGGATGTTGCATGGCTGATTATAACAACCCTTTCCCTCTCTCTGAAGTGATGCTAACTTGGCTTTTCCACAGGTCCAGGTACAGGAAAAGCACCACTGGCTGCAAGAACCACGTGAGTAATTTGTAATGAATAATTCATGTGAGTAATGCTGCCTTTTTTCTGGTATGTGAGTTGCCTGTATGAAAAGGCTGAATTTTTCCCAGAGAAACTTGTTATTTGGAAATGTTTTTTTGAATAATCTCTGAAAAAAATACAATCTTGGTCTGCAGCTTATTAGTGAGCTGTTTGTTGTGAGTGTTTGATAGTCCAGATCCAGACTGTCTTGCATGTGTGCACACAGCTCACATGGGCCTGATTAAAGTCCATCTAAAGTCAGAGGGAACCTTCCACCGGCATTGCCAGGCCCTCGGATGGCCCATGCAGTGGACCTCCTGATTTGAAGGGTGCAGGCGGTACTCAGAAACAAGTTTCTCCCATACATGCACCTGGCTGTAGGTATCCATTGTGCCTGCTGAGACTTTTCAATATTGACTTAAAATTTGTCAGTTCAGGGAACAAATCTATTCAGTAACTCTGGCAATAAGCACAAGTGAGCTTTGAGCAGCATCCTTGTAAGCTCAGAATTTAGCAAGAGATTTTTTAACAGATTTTGTGAAACCAACTTCTTGGGCAGAGGAGAGAAGACAGCCTGGTATTTAGAGGGCTAAAATTATGTGTGATAAATGTTTTGAAAGTGCTTTTCCAGTTTTGAAGCACAATTCCCACTTTCTTTCCATTCTTTTACATCAGTTATGCCCATTCCAGCTCTTATTGTTGGCTTTATCCTTGACTCCTAACCCTTGGAGGTACCATGCTGCCCACCTCTCTCATGGAGCAATCAGAGAGAAGTGAACACCCCTATGTCTGGGCCTCAGGTCCCACCCATTACAGTGAGGTCCTGAGACTTGCTGGGAGTGGAGCTCCTGGGACATCCAGTCCAGTGTGTGCTATCACTAGTTTCAAGAGCTAGAAACCTATTTATGAACTCCAAGTTGGAGCTTTCTTGTATCTTTAGGGACCTTTGAAAGTCTGCTTCTGCAAGCATGAATCCCTTTGACTGTCCCCAGGAACACTTAGGCACTTTTGAAAATCTCCCTCATTCCCATTTCTTTATCCAACAGGGCTTTGGGTGTTGGAGCATGTCAGACTCCTTGCAGCCCACAACCCAGCTGTGGTAACATTTTATAGCAGCTCCTGAGAAGAGCTGTAACTGCACATGGGACACAGCTGACCTCAGCAGTCCTGGCTAAGGTTACTCTGAGGTTAATGCATCATACGCTCATATGTGCGGTGTGTTGCAGAGCAGGGACAGTCCCCATGAGTTCACGGGCAGCACAGCATCATTCCCATTCTGACAATAGATCACACTGACAAACAAGATCACCCATTTCTGAGAACACAGGGATGCTGATGCCAGCCTTGAGACTGCTCTCATCCAGCCTGAGTTGGCCAGGACCTTGGTAAGGCGAGGACACCAGGAGATTCCTCATTACCAAACGTGTTCTTAGAGCATGGAAATGCTGAATGAGAGCAAGAATGCTCAAAGCTGCTTCTTGAAACAGTGTAAGCATTGAAAAACCAAACTGATCTCTGAGGGAGGAAAGGGGATCTCTTGCAACCCCAAGAAGGTTCAGTGGCTTGTTCAATGGGTTGCACAAGTCCCTTCTGGTTCCTGGTATTTCGATCACTTCTGAGGGTTGGTTGTGAGTCTGGTCCCCACCACAAGCAGACTTCCTGCTTCTTGCAGGAGCCTCCCAGTTTGTTCTCATGAAGGAAATTCTGCCATAGCTTCTGCACCCACCCTTGTCACTGCAGCCTTCTTCAGCAAAGCCTGTCCCTTGATCTCCAGAAAGCTGTACCCTCTCACTCTAGCCAGAGTGGTTCCAGCTGGCCTGGAGCACAGGAGCCAGGACCAGGTCTGCTGCCCAGTAATAGCCTTTTCCACAGTGGACCACATCTATAAAACAGATCTGAACATTAAGGATATGTTCCAGCCTTCAACTCACAGCAGACTGTGGGTTTGCCCTCCTCCCACAGCATATCTTGGAGTCCAGACCCAAAACCATCCGTGCTGTATCACTGTCAAACACTTCCAGAGTCCAGCTTTTGTCTCCTTCCAGGCTTCTGCAAGTAGAGGAAAGAAAAGGGGTGAAAAGGAGGCAGAATGGGTGATGTCTTTAAAAGCAGAAAGAGGTGATATTTTTTTGGTGGATTTAATATATGCATATCCGAGGAGGGACTGAAAAGTAGGAAAGGGAAAGACCCCAGACTACATAGCAATGCAGAAGCCATGGGTTAGCCAGCACAGGGCAAGAGCACTAAGCCATGACAGGAGGCTGGCATAGTATCATCTTGGATTATTAGTGCCTCTTGTTTTATAAGCTAAGTTCTGGGGGAGGAAATATGTAGTGAAGTGAAACTGGTGATTGTACAGGCATGCCGGCGATTAAGGTTGAAGTGGGTGGGCAGTCTGTGGGGGCTGCTGTGTTAACTCCAGCCAAGGAGAGGCACATGCTTTCCAATCTATGCTATCTCAGTTTCAGTGCTGCAGACAACCCATCAGGGTGTCATTAACAAGCAGTTACTCTGCTCTCGTTGCTGCGCTTTAAGGAAATATGTCAAAGGCATTTCTGGTGAGCGAGGGCTCGGTGCGATCAGATTGCTCCAGCCTTCTCACAGCATTCCATTCAGATTATAATACACAATAGTTCAGACCCTGCTGTGTCCCATTACTCAATTATGAAATTGCTTTAGAAGTTGGGAGCTTACTGATTGGCTCCGAATGATTTCATACCCGTCATATTTCTGTGTGTTTGTGCTCTTGGGCTGATTGCTCTGTCTAGTTGGTTCAAGGCATTTTACCCTTGTTTCATGCACTACAATATGTTTTATACCTCTCTGTATCACTAAATCCCACTCAATGTGCTTTGCATCTTCGAATCAGGCAGTGGAAATGCAAATTACTTTTGAGGTCAGTTGTGTGTATGGAACCTTCATGTTATTATCTAAGAGCTAGTAGAATTGGGGAGGTGTAGTGAACCGAAATACCATCCAGCAGTGCAGAGCTTTTCTGCCTTACCTGTCTGGCAGATGTGCAGTTCCCTGTGAGGGAGCAAAATGGGGAAAGAAGACTGCAGTGGCAACTGACTTTATTTGTGCGGCTTCTACCATTCAGGCTGAATCCTAAAGCATTTATCCTCTAAGCATCATAACCATTTAATCCACTAAGCATCACAGCCAGCTGTATAAAATTTAACTTTGTTCACAAATTATATGCAAGAGGCAAGGAAAGAGATATATTGATAGTTTGTGCAGATATGACCTACTTTTGTGTATCAGATCTTTTACGCATGTTTGCCTTCCTGCATTGCTTGTCATGGGGTAAATATTTCTCAGTGGTGGAAGACTTAATGGAGAGAGGCACTACTGTTTTATGTATAAAACAAGGATTCTACACCTGTTTGAAATAAAACCCATGAAATCTGAATGTATGTGGTTTGATTCTGTTGAATGACCCAATTTGTCATATCCTTGGTAAAAGGAGAGTGAACAAGAATGAAATCAGGAGGATTCAGCTTGTGCATCTTTAAGATGTTCAGTCCTGTTTGTATCCATCCATGCAAGAACTGAAGCAAGGTCCTGTTCTAAATTAAAATAATGTTATGTGTTCTAGTTTGGAGAGCCAAAATAAACTCAGTTTTTGAACTTTTCTAAAACTTACTGCAAGTGATAACTTTGAGCACCTATTGTTAATAGCAGTGTCAATTTTCAGGAACATTTTGTACCACCCAAAGCAAAAAAGCTGAGACTGACAAACTGATAGTACAATGCATTGCCAGAACCTATTAGAATCAAATTGTTGACATCTTCTAGGGAGATGCTGAGCTTACAAAAAATTTCTGGGTAAAAATGTCCTCGGTATGCAATTAATAGTTTTCTCCCTTCTCTGTCAATAAAAGAATGTGATTTAGAGTCAGAGTGAACTTCTCAGGGGTTTGGATGTGTTTAGAAGCCTGTGAATATGGCCAAACAAATGGATGCCATTGACCTTGTGCTCAAGCCCTCAATCTGCTGTTCAAAGGGGAGAGATTTCTTACTAAAAAGCCTGAACTTTGGTGGTCCCTCAAGAGTTTCTCTTGGGCCAAATCCTGAAATCCTCTCTAGGTTAAGTCCTCACTGGAGACATTTAAATACATGCACAAATAAAAATGAAATGAGGACACTGAATCTGTCTGGCTTATATTTAAGGAATAATTTCATTCCCAGAATCAGCATTTAGCATTTTTTTTCCCCTCCTGTTCATATTAGACCACCAGCAGGTTTGTTTCACCCTCTAGGTGTTATCAGGGAATTACTGAAAAGCAACATGACTTTCTATACCTTTGATGCTGTTAAAATGCTAGTCTTTTTTGCCTACATAGGGATGTAGCTAGAAGGTCTTTGAAAGGTTTCAGCTTATGTTTCCAAGAAGAACCACTGATTTTCTGATGAGTTAAGGCTTTGGCAATGGCAACAGGATTCTCTCACCTGCCAACAGATAAGGATCATCATAAATGTTCACCATTCTGGGCT
>VZTL01065366.1:0-23501 GCA_013400535.1 Scopus umbretta | reverse complement strand
GACGTGCCGGTGCTGCCAGGCTGGCACTCGCCCCGGCGTCGCCTGCTGACGCCCCGGCCGGGCGGCCTGCGCCACGCCTGCTGCTGGCACCGGAGCCTGCGGGTGGCGGTGGCCAGGCTGACCCCGTGTCCGGACCCGGCCGGGGCGGGCGGGCGCCTGCGAGGCTCAGGCTGCGGCCTGGACTCTCCAGCCGAACTCAGCTAAGCCCTGCTCTGAGGGGATGAAAGTGGAAGCGTGGCGTTTGGGTGGCAGCCCCCAAGGAGCGGGCGGAAAACGGGTGTTGGGGACAGCAGAGGGAACTGACGCGGTGGTGAAGGCTAGCGGGAAAAATGTCATCCTCGCCGTCAGCCGCTGCCACGTGTTTTTGAAGCGCTACGGCAGACATGACTTAAGGAGAGATGTGAAGGCGCACAGAGAGGTGGCCTTGCAGGCATCGAACTCCTGATGTGTGGATGTAGGAGAAAAGAGAAAAGCTCTGCTAGAACTCTTGGTTTTTTGAGTGGATAATTGAATCTGTGACATTAAGTCCTCCCAATTATTTCTTGCCATGGGTACTGCCTATTTATTAATTTACTTCATATAAATTCATCAAGCAGTTGTCACAGAGCAAGTAAACAAAAGCACCCCAGAGTTTTGATGGGACTGCATAAAAGTAATCGAAGAGGTTAATTATCGCTGTTAATTACTTGCTTTGAAGGCTCGGTTGTGCACAGCACTTCCGGTGCCCTCGGCACTTGGAAAGCCAGGGCAATGGGGCTGGGGTAATGGCAGCAGCAGGGGCAGAGGGCAGGCAAGCCCTGCCATTGGGAGGGCACCCATGGACGGACCGGTGGTTGGTGTCAGTATGTCCAGGCTGGAACAAGGAGGTTTTGTGGAGGCCTCTTGACACCAGGGGTGTGACCAGGAGTGTGTTTCCTTACCTACCGACGTGATTTGCTTAATCAGCCTTGACTTCCTGCTCAATCAGCCGGCTCCTCTGGCAGGGTAGGGTGGCCAGAGGGGCTGCGGAGGGCTGCCCTGGGAAAGAAGAAGGTTCAGAGGCTGGAAAACTTTCCCTGGAGGGAGTCATGAAGGAAGTTTAAACTAATTTAGCATAACAAAGGAAAGGTTAAGAGGTGACTGGATCATCATCTCGAAGTACTTATTTAGGAATGAGACTTCTGGGAGCAGAGGGCTGTTTAATTTGGAGGACAAAAGCATAACAACATAGGATGCCTGAAAGATGAAGACAGGCAAAAAAAGGGGCGTATCCCCTGTTAATGCTTACGGTCATCTACTAATGTACTTGGGGATGGCAGAGTTTCCGTCCTTCAATATCTTTAAATCCAGATTGAAGATCTTTCTAAAAGACACGCCTGGGGGCAGACAGAAATTATGGACTTGTGATGCTGTGGCCTGCGTCTTGCAGGAGTTCATATTAAATGATTTTATCTGATCCTTTGGCCTTAAGATCTATACATCTCCTTGCAGTAGCTAACAGCTGCCGCAAACCTGCTAAATCCGTCTGGTAGTTTGTAGATGACCATAATGTGATACACTTTGTATCTGCCTCACCCCAGAAGATGGTCCTAATGTACAGCCGGGTCCGCTGTACCATTGCAGACAGCAGGGCACCCCTTGAGCCCCCCTTTTCCCTCAAATGGATTTCAGTGGTGCAGCATTTTCCCCATGCTAGTTTTCTGTCCAGGGACGGCTGAGGACTTGCTACTGCACAATTTGATGAAAGCATGTTTTGTGGTCTGGGCTCTGCTGTTTGCTGAGGACTACTGAAGTATACAGCGTCATCATCTGCAGAGGCCATATAGCTTTGTTTCTGCTGAGCTCTGGCTACTCTGGAAAGTGACTGTCACTGAAATAGTGGGAACCAATACCTGCTTTGACAGAAAACTTTACGGTTTGGGAGAAGGAGTCCTCTCTTGTCCCCAGGAAATGTTCAGGTTTCTGTTGGCCAAGTCCAAATTTGCCTGATGGGGGCACGAACCTAAAGCTCTCGGCTGCCAAATCCTCCTGATGTAAGGCTGCTGCTCGGTTTGAATTTCTTCTCCTCAGAGTCCTTGAGCTGCTCAGCTGAGCGTTGTGTTAATGCTGGGCTTTGAATTTGCTATTCCTCCCTTGAATTGCTATGCTCTGTTGCCCAACCATGCGGTAGTTCCTCAGCTGATGTAAATCAGTTTAGCTCCGCTGCCTTCGCTCCTCTGTCACGTACCCCGGCTCACGCCGTCTCCCCACAGCCCGGCACCCCGAGGCAGCCACCGCAGCAACCTTGCTTGCCCCCACAGGCCCTGCACAGGAAGGTGAGGTTTAGCTGGAGATGCCAATTAAAGCCCAGTCAGCTGGGGCAGACCTACGGTGGAGCGGTGCTCCTCTTATCTCGGTCCTGCGGCCGGGACTGGGCTCTCGTGTCTCCCACGCTTTAGAACAGGCAGGTGAAGTGTTGCTGTCTGTCAGCCCCCTCAGTGCTGGTGGCGTGGAGGGCTTGCCCCGGTAAACATGGCCACGAGCAATACGTAAGAAGACAGCATCCTGTGCTAGGTCCTTGACTTCAGCAGGCTTCCTGGTGGATTCAGACTTCCAGCATGACTCAGGGTATTGCAGTGTATCCTTAAGATAACATCTTTTGCTTGCCAACATGTAGGCTGGCTGCCAAAGGTGGGGGAGGAGATCTGTTGTGAGTCTTCTGTATGTGCTCATAGTAAATAGATACAAGCCAAATGGATTGCACTTGCCTTTCTGTTTCTCCACTAGGAATTGAAGGAAGGGAAGAAGTAGTCCCCCGAGGTCTGCCCCAAACCACTACCCCACACTACTTGGTTCCTTGGGTGCTGGCAGTCACCTGCCACTCCTGCAGCCGGCACGCACCCCAGAAACAACAGCGTCCGGATCCAGTTTTTGCAGCATGATTCAAGATCCCCGACCCAGGGACCCGGGTGCTCTCCCACTCCACGTCTGAACATACTGCCGGGTGAGAGAGGTGCTGGTGTCCCTGGTTATGGGTGAAGGGAACTGAGGCGCAGCAAGGCAAAGTGACATTGGGGTGCCGCTGGACAGGGTCAGAGCTGCCTGCAGCAGAGGCACCCTGCCCGGGCCAGCCCTTGTCCTGCAGAGCTGAGCAGCGTGCTTGGCCAGCTCAGCCCCACCTCATGGCCTTGGTCCTTGCCTACTTGCAAAACCCCAGGACAGCATCAGGTTTTGATCTACTGCTTTGTTGCCAAACCATTACCTTTTCCAGTTTAAACACTTAGTACAATGGCCTTATTTTGAAGACTGCCAGCTGAGCTGCCTCTGCTTAGGACTATCATTTCAAACTGTTCCCTGGCAAGATGCTTTCTCAAATGATTTAAAAAAAATAATCAAAGTTGTAACCACATCTGTAGCTGCCTTTATCTCTGGGAGCAGGGAAAACTAGCTCGGAGGCTGTGAGGTCCTTTCTGAAATGGAAGTCTTCTCCCGCAGACGGCACAGCTCCTGGCGGTGGAAAGACCAGCCGCTAATGTGGCTCTCACTGAAATTTCTGGCACTGGTGTTCTGCGGCTGAGTGAAAAGAGCAGCCTAAAAGCTGCCTGATTTAGGCTGTTATCCTAAATCAGCTGTGGGTTCTCTTCATGCACACCATCCAGCTGTGCTGATACGTTGGCAGGCTGACTCGGTAAGGAGATCTATAGTGTTAGTGAGTGGTTTTACTTTAAACGCTTCTCTTTTTCTATTAGTTCTTCCTAGGCTGCAATATTGGTCCTCCACCCTTTCCTAGCACAGCTGGCAGAGGAGGAAGCAACACAAATTTTTGCCTCAGTGGAAGAGAACGGCAAAGGTACAGAGCACATCTGGAGCCATCTCCTGTGTATTGTTCCTGAATTAGCAGGCCAAATTGTCTGCTGGTGTATAAAAACCCACCTCAACAGCATACCAATGAGGTTACACTGGTTTACTGCAGCTGAGGCTCTGTCCCCGTCTTCTCTAGGAAAAGTTGATTAGGTCCAGTGGATTGCTGACTTCTTTTATGAAGAAGCTGTAAAAAGTTCTTTTCCTCTGCTAGTGCTTCTCTCCGGGGAGTTGTTGGCAGAGAGAGGCGAGTCTCTCAGCAATAATATATTTCAAAGTTATTATGCCAGCAGAAAAACACAAGGATTTGAACTTGGTAATATATATTTTTTTATGGCAGACCAGAGCACTAAAGGGACACCCCCCCCCCTCCTGCTGTGCAGACCTCCCTGGGCCTGCAGGGCGCCTGGGCTTGCTGCACTGTGGGATGGCAGCGGCTGCGACTGGGACTCCAATTCAGGGCTAATCCCAGGGGGAGGTGATAAGTGCGGCTCTTGGTTGTGGTGGCTTGGTCCCGCCACCGAGCCGGCTGCCACACTGGCTGGGACAGACAGAGATTTGGATGGAGCCTGCCCCTCTGGGCATGTCCCTTCTGGCTGTGGACAGATGGGGTCACCTTCTCCCTCCACCCCACTGCTGTAACGAACCTACTGAACCTACTGGTCGTGGTGACGCATTCGGATAGTGAATGGTGCAGCCAAGCCTGAATCTTTTGCTGCTGTGGTAATAATAGTGCTTTCACGTAGGAAATGAGTGAATTGTCAGCCAAGACCTCCTCTTTTTGTAATGATTAACCCTCCACTAATGATTTGATATAATATTGGGCGACGTTGAGTGCTGCGATATTGATGTTTAATGTGGTCCAAAGCAAGAGCTCAGGAAGCAATAAAGATTTACTCCAGCTAATGTGTGAGGGCCGGGTTGTCGCTGGGCCCCCGTGCTAGCTGATGGCCTGACGCATTTGCCGTGGTGTGGCAGCCTCGCCTAACAGAAGCTGAATTTCTGGCTAATAATTTAATGAAGGCTTTGCTGTATTTCCAATTACGGGAAAAAACCATGATTCTTTTTTGCTACATGTTATAAAATCAGACCTTCCTATTCCACGGAGCCAGGGGAGAGCACCTCATCCCTCTCTTTGAGCTCCTAACCGGTCCTGCCAACCGAGCCTGCCGGCTCCACAGCAATGAGTCGGGACTGTACACAGGCGCTGCCCACAGGGCCGGGAGCCAGCTCCCAAATGGAGGAGGGTAGCAGAGGTTGAGCACTGCACAGGGGCACCTACCCAGCCCCAGGACCCTCTTTGCCCTGCACACAGCTGAGGCAGGTGGAGCTGGCGCAGACTGGCGCCACAAATAAGGTGGCGTGGGAGGAAATCTTGGAAGGACAAATTACCACGAATATTGATTCCCCTGACTGCTTGCAGAGGGATTTCATTTAGCAACACTGCCAATGACATTATGTGCAGGATCTTGTCCGTGGCTGGTTCGGTGGCATTAAGAGAATTACTTTGGCCTAATGAATAGCAATAAGAATATTTCAACCTCCTCCCTGGAAAGTAATGGTGGATTATCAAATGTGCAGCCAAGTTCAGGTCCAGTCACTTGCCAAGTGAATGCAAGTGACAGGTTGTTTTATTTAATGGAGACCATGGTGTGTTGGCCAAAACTGTTGTCTCTTTTCTCTGTGGATTTGTTGCCCCCCTGCTTCTAAATCAGACTTTGTCTCTGCTCCTGACTGGCTTTTTTTTCAAGCAGAAGAGATTTTTGCTGACTCTTGCACTGAAATCTGCCTGTAGATTGCACCACAACTCCTCCATCAGCTGTATTTTATGCTGCACTAGGGGAGGAGGCAGGAGCTGGTGTGCTGGTGGTGGTCACTGCCAGCCTGCAGTAGAGCTGGAGCTCCCTGTCTTCTTCCAGCTCGGAGCCGGTGAGATGCTTCATCGATGTCACTGCTGCCCCATCTCACCAAGACCAAGGGGGCATTGTGGAGCCCCACACCCTGGCATCAGGCCCTTTGCTGGCACAGTGGTGTGGGAGCACCTGGGCTGTGATGCGCTTGGGTTTGGACAAACCACTCACTCCTGCAGCGCACCAACACCTCGCCATTCAGCTGGGTGCCCGCCAGCTGCTCCCCTCCAAAGCCCATCCCTCCTCCTCCGGCACAACCTGTGGAACTGCCACTTCCCTGCGCCACTGCTGTCAGCCAGAGGTTTTGCAGGGTTAAAAGCCCTTGCGAAGGGTCAGCCCCTCAGCTGCTGTACACGCACACAGCCCGAACGCCAGGCAGGTGCACTGGGCTGCAGGGTCCGGGCGGTGCAAAAGCAGGGCTGCACCCTCAGCGTAGGGTCCAGCAAACCAGGGGCAGTGGGGGGTCCCATCCGATCAAGGCCTTAATTTATGCTACACTTACACTGATTTATTAAACTCTTCAAACACAGGCCGTGCCTCACCACAGCTCACAAACTAGATCAGCGTGAGACAAAATACTTACCGTCACTAACAAGCATTTTCAGATGTGCCGAGGTGTTTTGCTTCATAAAACAGTGATGATTTGTAACAGTCTTAGCTGAGGGTGGGTTTTTTTCCCCTGTTCTTTTGTAAAAAAACAGAAAGTGTTTGGAAAGTAAACTCTGACATTTCAGCTACAGACCAGTCACCTTCCAAATGAAATGGCTGTGACTGCTCACCGGCGGTTAATCCTTGCATGGAGATTTTTGCTTAAAGAGCTGGAGGGAGGTGGGGGTTTGTTTATTTGTGAGAATCAGGGTTTTTTCCTAATTAATTTTTTAGTTGACAGGGAGAACAGGTTTCTGCTTTGTTTTGCCAAGTGTTTTGATGTACAAGCAGAGATGTTGTGCAGGATGTGTGTTTGCAAGAGGCTGATGGGAAAGATCAAAACTGATTTGTTACACTTGCAGAGAAAGAGGCTCCATATCTGCAAAACAAAGCAGGGAGTGACTGAAGGCCCTGGACACCAGCATTTTGGAGCTGAAATTGCAGCTGTTAAGCTGGTGACCAAAGTCCTGCTGGCCTTGCAGAAGCCATGATTTCATGCCAGGTGTCTATCATGTCCTGGTCCCCCCTCCCAGTCTCTGACCTGCCCTGGACAATGTAACTCGGCACAGCTCTGGCCCCTTCTCCTGCAGGATGAGCCCAAGGGCTTCTGCTCCAAGGCTGGGCAGAGCAGGGGATGCTGGATGGTTTGGGAATGAGCTGTGCTGGGAGAGATGCTAGACAGGTCTCCGACCATTTGCAAACAAGCTGCAAAATCATGCTGACAATAGGCCTGCAAAGCCGCCTTTTGGCTGGAACCATGCCTGGAAAATGTATTTCCCAAGCGGGGACTTGAGCAGTTACAAATCCCTGACTGATGTGGTTGAAGGACATGGCAAACACATGACCCGTTACCATGATCCTCCAGGATGGATCCTGGTAATGTGCTTGTTTAACCTTCTCTGACACCACTCAGAAGCTTCTGCCTCCAAGTGTTGCCAGCGTCAGCCCTTCCTGGCGCAAAATCTCCCATCCCTGCAGACACGGGCAGATGGGAGCTCCCTGGAGGAGAGCTGGCTCAGTGGCTGGGAAAGCAGCAGTGGAGAGCATGGGAACAGGCGAGGAGCTGGCTGTGCTGCTCCCACGGAGAGCCCGAGAGCAACTGCTCGGCGCGAAGGCTCACCAGAGCGGTTGCACCGATGCTGCTTGGGATGGGGCAAGGGATTGTCACCTCTTTCCTGACACGTGACTGCTTCTGAAGGCTGTCAGTCCCCCTGGCTCTTTTCTGTTGCTTAATCCTTTGCTTGCAGCCTTTGTCCTTTGTGGTGAACCACTGCCAGGGTGGGTGGGCTGTGGTGTGGGGGGTCTATGCTGGGAAGAATATAAGTAGGATGGAGGTCCTGCTTGGGGCTCCACAGCCAAAACCTGTGCTTTCTGGGCATGGCGACATGGCTTTGGTGATCCTCAAGGGCATGGGCACCACATGGGGAGCTCCCTGTCCCACCCCGTTGCTTGCTGAGGACATTCACCCTTCATGGGCAGGCAGCAACAGTGAGCTGCCACAGTCCTTCAGTAGGGGTCCTAGCTTGTCTCTAATGAGTCTCTAACAGCACAGCCCTCCCGGACTGATTGTCATCCACAGCAACACCATGGCTGGGCCTGAAGTTGGTGTTGACTGAGGCGCTTGGACTGAGGTGCACAGACATGGAGCTGGCTGCTCTCGCCTCTCCAAAGAACCACGGTACCGTGTCCTGGCATTGGCGTGAGCCGGCACTGTGCATGGTGAGTTGAGAGGATGTTTTTACACAATTGGGGCTGGGAAGGATTGAAGAGGTTTTCTTTTTCTTCCCCTTTTTAAACAATAAATAACGGCAAAATCCATCTCCTGCCTCTTTTAAAAACAGCTCCTTTGCCTGATGGATAGATAGATATAATGAGATTCTCAAAGTCGTAAATCTGCTGCGACTTTATTACCTGCATCTGTTGGAGATGATGTGAAGAGAACTTCATACAGAGAGGACTCTTGAAAGGTTACAAAGGGAACCAGCGGTCTTCAGAAAATCTTCATCTAGAGAAAACAGCCAAGAAAACCCACGTAGAAAAAAAGCACTTGAGCTGGATGAATAGGTGTCAGGGCTGAATACGAGTGATACTGGCAGCAGGGCACCTTGCTGTGAAAGCGAGCTGAAGCCAGGCCCCTGCGTGGGTAACTCTGGTGCAGGAGCTGGCCTGTGACTGCCGTGCACAGCCCTCACCCCCAGCACCGGGTGTGCAAGGGGCTGGCTGGCACCCCTGCCCTTGTGCACCCAAAGCCCCTGCGCTAGCGAGGGGGGGGGCACAAACAGAGCTCAAATGTGCTGTTGCTTTTTTATCCGGGAATCGGGGGAGGAGGGATGCAGGAAATGGGTACAGAAAATAACTATTTTTCAAGCTGGTCAGTAGATGAGTGGGGATCTGACTGGCTTTCAAGTGAGCTGGTGCTTGGTGTGGAGCCTTAGGCCAGGGACTGGCAAAACCCTGGAAAGATCCCAGTGACTCCTGAGCAGGGCGGCCATTTCTCAGCTGGGACAGGTACCTGCTTGATGCAGCTGTGGCCAAGAAAGCAGCAGGTAAATGAGGATGTCCCAGCCTGTGCCTCATCCTGGGACCAGTCCCAGTGCCCATCAGGGGGACTGTGATTGCCAGATGTGGTGAAAATGGATTAGAGATGGTGCCAGAAAGTGCAGCCTCCTCAATGAGCTGTCGTGCAAGGTCATGTTTGAAGTGTGATGCAATCATGTCTTCATGATGTCATAATGCAAGCTGGCAGTTAATTTAGGGGCAGAGAGTGAGGCTTGAACCTTCCTCTCCCTTTTGCAAGGGGGAAGATAAAAGGAGGAGCTTCGCTTGCTGGCTTTCCTGCCCGAAGTAGCCTCTGCTCTCACTGACACCTCATCCTTGCTGAGCCAGGGAGGCAATCCAGAAAGCAGAGCTGCAAGCAGGGAGAGAGCAGACGACATCTTTAAGCTGTGATCATTGAAGAATATTAACTGATCTTGGGCTTTGTGACTGCCAGAAAGCGATGCTTGAGCAACGTGGCGCCAGGAATCCTAAAGTCACTTTTGTAGCCTTGGAAAATGCAGCTGCTTTGGGATTTCAGCCCAAGACGGCTGCTATTATCCACTGTGCAGAATGAAGCTTCTGTTGGGAGCTTTTACAAAGGCCATCAGTCTTCCCAAATAGTGGTTGTTTTTATCACCTGGCAGTAATGATACTCTCTGGTCCCTTTAATATCCGAGCATGTTCCCAAAGTGAGACTGGGAAACTCATTTAGGGCTCACACCCTCCCAGGGAAACAGCTTACAATTTTCTGCCAGGTGGCCCTTACTGTTGTGAGAATGGGCATGGCTCACCTAATAAAAAGCTTGCTGACGGACACGACCTCCTGGAGGTTTATCTAAGTCGTTTGTTGCAGAGCAGAGCAACATATATCACAGCTGAAATACGTGCCAAGCAGCAATCCTAATGCACGCAGTGCCTCTGCTGTAATTGATTCGCAGGCAGGACAAATACCCGGCGGAGAGTGTGAGGGGCTCTGCGTACTCTCCCGGCTAAACCGATAGAATGGTGTGTGAAATGGTATTGCTGAAGCCCGTGGCTAAAATCCAGCTTGTGGGCTGGCTGGCTGTAAAACCGCATCGCCCGAAATATGCCGGTCCCTGCATGCGTTGGCTGCAGCACCCAAGCTCTAGTTCAGAAGGGAACGCATTAAAAACCCGATCAGAAGTGATGACTCTTGCCGATAATGTGTGTGCAGCATCGCATGTGTATTGACTTCCTTTTTTTTGGTCAATGCTGAGATTTATAGTTCCTCCAGGTAAATGACAAATGAGGAAAGGCCTTGTCCAGTTTCTTGTTTCGGTCAGTAAATGCAGTGGGTGCCCTGGGTGGGAGGCACTGCTGCCTGCCATCTGGGACCCCTGTGTCCTCACCCCCCCTCCCAGAGATGGGGTGAGTGATGGGACCGACGCCACCTAAAACCACAGTTGTGAATTTTAGGGATTGCTAAAGTCAACAGGGACAGCTCTGTGTGGCACCGTGGCTCCTCTCCCACCCCGGCTGTAAAGCACTGGGTGGCTCTGGGCGCACCAAAGTCCCTCGCACTAGGAAATAGCCCTAAATGTCATCGCTCATCCAACATGTTGTATGCACAGGCAGGGACAGCTGTGGTACTGCCTCCCCATCACTCAGGGACTGGGGGACTTGGGGCATGGAGTTGCCTGGTGAGGTGTGAAACCTCACCGGTCACCCCTAAGCAGCCTCCCCAAAAATGCGGGCTGGCTGGGGGAGCCAGGCGGGGAAAGGCTGCCGCCTCCCAGCGAGCTGCTTAACTTCATCGGCTAACAGGGCTGCTTCGCCTTGTGTCCCCCCGCATGGGATCGGGAGGTATTAGAGACTTGATCCTTGGGAGGTGCTGGGGGAAATGTCTTACGGTGTGAAACCGGAGGAGCTCAGCCTGTTTAGCTTATTAAAAAGAAGATCAAGAGGTGACTTAATTGTGCTGTGTGAAGTACCTTCATGGGGAGAGAAAGGCGGGTATTAAAGGGCTGTTTAATCTAGAGGAGAAAGGCATCGCACGAGCCCGCGCCTGGAAGCTGAAGCCAGACAAATTCAAATTGGGAATCAAACAGACCTTTTAGAAAGTGAGTGTTAATAAAGATTAAACTACCCAGGAGAGCAGCACATTCCCTTGCCTTTGATATATTTAGACCCAGACAGGATGCATTTCTGTGCTACACACTTTAGCCAAGCAGGAGCTATCGGGCTCCGTACAGGAGTAATTGGATGCCAGACTCGGCCCTGCGTCAGGGAGAGGTCAGGCAAGATGATCTAATGGTCTCTGCTGGCCGCTGGTCCTCCCGCGCCCGGCAGCTGTGATTTGTGTGCCTGTGGCTGGCCGGCCTGCTGATGGGGATGCGGCTCTACCAAGAAAAATCGGTGGGGAAACGCAAGGAATGTGGCACTGTGTCAGCAGGGACAAGAAGATGACAGGCAAAGACTGACAGGCATGTGGGGAGAGTCAAAATATTAGAAAGGAAGGCTTTTAGCCAGAAAATGGCTTTTTTATAAAAAAAAACAGATGAACTCTGTAGACATTAGCAGACATGTAAATTTTTTGTGAATAGCCACCCCTAATTTTTCTCACAATTCCTTAAAAATAAAACCGCCTCTGAAGTTTTATGTTGACCAGAAACATCAAGGTTTTAATAGGAAAACTTCATTTTGGGAAAGAAAAAGATAAACTATATCCCAATTTCA
This sequence comes from Scopus umbretta, assembly GCA_013400535.1. NCBI lineage: Eukaryota > Metazoa > Chordata > Aves > Pelecaniformes > Scopidae > Scopus > Scopus umbretta. The sequence goes on along the minus strand of VZTL01065366.1, from coordinate 11,889 downwards.
TGTAAGAAGGGTATGGTGAAACGATACCTGAAAACCTCAGTGACACTCAGGAGCGGCCCAGGACCCACTGCTCACCTGACAGTGCTGAGGTATGTTGTAAACTTATTTTCCTCTTTATTTTTATGAGCCACTCCTGAGGGCTGGCAGGTGAGTATGGCTGCAGAGAGGAGCTGCCTTGGATTCCCCCTTGGGGTTTTTAATAACCCTGTGATTCAGCAGAGCTCATCTCCTACGTGGTGCCCAAAGTCACTGCGCTGGCCCTACGGGATGGTCCACCGGGAGTGGGATTTCAAGAGGCAGCACAAAAGCGCGGAGGGATGCACCGAGCCTCAGACACCCCCGGGCTGAGCAGCGGGCTCCTTCAGCAAAGGACGGAGTCTGCGGAGGGCTCTTGCTGAGTTGTTGTTGTTCAAGGTGCTTTTCATAATATTTAAAAAATGTGTTTGCTTTCTCTTGCAAATGTTCAAACATCTTTAAAGTGTCTGTGGTGCCAAGCTGCTTCTCGCCCTATTTTAAGAGAAAATAAGCTTTCTTTATGGAAAAGGAGCCACAAAAATTGCAGCAAGCCCGAAGTTTAACAGCGAGCAGACCGAAACTAAATTAACACCAGCAAGATTTCAGCTGCCCCTCCAAAATATTGTGTCTCACGGCAAAGGGTCCGGGAAAAGATGGGAGCACAGATTGGTTTAGCACATCTTTGCAGTGTCTCTGTGGCACAGATGAAGCTCAGGCTGGGTCCCCTTCCCCTTGTCAAGCCTGCAGTGGGGACCTCCAGCCCCCAAAAATGGCCAGTCAGAGGCGCCGGCTCAGCAGTGCCATGAGCACCTGTGGGTCCAGCACCGGCGGGGGGATGTGGCTCCGGACGCTGTAGCCAGACAGTTTGGAGAAGCATCACCTGAAAAAAAAGGAGCACGAGCCCAGAAAGGGAGCCTGGCAGTCAGAAGAAGGTGAGGGACAGGGAAGGAGAGCCTGGCCCTTCTCCACTGCCATGAAGGTAGAGGCGAGAGACTGGGAACGTTAGCCGTCGGCCGTGGTGTCACAGCTCTGTGTGGATTATGTTGGCTGGCTTCAGCGATGGAAATAGGCAGCTAACAGTGAGTTCCTCTTTGTAACAGATAATAGTCAAAACAGCTTGAAAACTATACATAATGAGAGCTCTGAGAACAGCCAATGCTACACACACACACAGCGAATACTGTCATTAAGCGCTCTTTGGATGACAGTCCCAGCAGTTCATTATCCCCCATCACTGCTTGGGGAGGGCGGAGGAGGAGAGAGAGAGGGGTGAGGGGTTTTTTTTAAATAATGCTTTTTTTTTTTCTAAATTAATCTCCACTGTAAAGCAGAGCAACAAAGGAGCAGTATAAAGATGGCATCCTGCCTTGCCAGTGCCCTCTGAGGCTGGAGCATGGGGATATTGCAGGAACCAGTCAGGAAAATCGGGCATGGACTGGTAAGGGAAGGGAACTGCCTCATGGCGAGCAGGGCTGCAGCCTGCCTCAGCCGGGCTGCGGGCCCTCTGCAGAGCGAGGTTACAGGGATTGTGCCCGGCACAGTGAGCCGCTGCCGTGGATGTGAGTTAAAGGTAGGGCTGCGGGGCTGCAGGGGCTGCAGCAGTGGCACGGGGAGGGGAAAGGCCAGGCCGTGGGTTCAACACGCGTGCGTGAAACTGGCACAGCTAGCAGCAGCCCATGCATCTGCGTGGCAATTTGTCACACCCGCTCTGCGTGGCTGCCGCGGCACAGCACGGCACGGCATGGCACGCGAGAGGCCTCTGGGCAGGCAGCCTGCTCTGCTCTGCTCCCGTACCCCACGTCCATGTCCCAGTCAGTTCACCCTGTGTTGAGCCAGGTGTGCAGGAGTGCCAGCAGCCTGTCAAAAACCCACACGGGGGACCTGATGTTCCTGCTGCTGCCACATGTCCCCTTGGGGCATGGAGCCGGCTGGGGGTTCCTCTCTGACCCATTTGCCACATGCGCAGTCCATCGCAGGGTGCCCGCAGAGCCTCGCTGGCTGTGATGGCAGCACCTGGGCTTTTGTAGCACTGCAGGCAGTCCGTAGCCACTTGCCATAGGGCACCTGGGAAGGGGCCAGGTCTCCGGCTCTTCCCTGTTCTTGCACAGGTATTTGTCATTCAGCCCATAGCTGGCACTGCCACAGCTAATCACACCCATCCCTGCTGGCTGTGGAGGGAGAGCCCATGCCAGGCTCTGGCCCTTGCAGCACATCCCCGGCAAAGGCTTTGCCTCTCAGTGCCACCAAAACACAATTCCAGCCTTGATTTTATTTAATTTATTTTGTTGATTAATTGTGTTTCTCTCCATGCTTTCCTTCTTTTTTTTAAAGATATGGTTTCTGGGTATATTTTTCCCTCTGGAAATGCAAACAAAAGTTTACTTTTAAGGCCCTGGCTAACATTTCTGACCCATGTTAGGCAGCGGCTCCAGCAGATGTCAGCTCCAGCTCCACCACTCGTTCACGGCGAATGATGCACCAAGTGCCAGAAGCCTCCTTTTCCGTGCGAGGATGCTCGCAGGCAGGTTGCGACTTCCTCACATGGATACAGGTGGGTGTCCCGGGCTGTGCCTCCGAAGCCTCTTCATGTGTGTAGGGCCCCCTCCACATAGGGACTGCAGGGCAGGGGGGCAGCCAGGAGTTGCTGGGCTCCCAGCTCTCGTCCTGCAGTGGATCAAATCCTGTAGTTACCTGTGCTCAGTGAGGAGGCACAGGATGCCGAGCCTGGTGGGGGTGCGGGGCTGGCAGTGCTGTCTGCTTTTGCAGACTGAGCCAAAGTGTATCCTGCCTAGGTTAGATGGGGGGCATCAAGAGATGGTGTTTTATAATTAGCCTCCTCGTTTGAAAAAGAAGTGTTTGTTTTTGTCAGGGACAGCATTACAGTGCAGCTTGGGTCGCCTGACCAGAGGTTTTTAGGACATGAAAATTCCCATATGCCCAGCTCCCCCAGTCAGAGGAGCCCGGCACCCTGCCGCTGCCATCCAAATTTGTCAGGGCATCCCTTGGGCATCAGGAGGAACGTGGATGGGGCTTGTTAAAACTTGTGCAAATACTTTCCTAGCCTGCCAAGTGGCCTGGGCAGCTGCGGTGAGTCACTGTGGCTGCACCGTTGCTCTGTCCCTGCACTTCATCAGCATTATCTCCCCTTCATCACCAGTATCTGGAGGAATCATCGACACTTATTCCCGAGTCAGGATGCCAAATCTCTTCAATTCCAGCAACACCACTGCGTTCACAACCTTGTCATCATCCAGAGGCTGATAACCTCAGGCAGAGGTGTTCATTTTTTAAGTCACTGAGCAATGTCCTGTTTGTGACGCTGAGGATATCCAGAAATACAAGATACGGCAGCCCTTTCCATCCCAAATCACCTGCTGAAGCCTCCACCGTGCAATCCAGCCTCATCATCCTGCTTAGCCCTTGAAATAGATCTCGGTTTAGAGCAGCTCGGCTGCAGGTCATGTTAGGGCCCCCTCCTCGCATGCCACGGTCTGGCATCGCTGCACCGCAGGGCCTGCCAGGCACTGCAGATTGCTATTTTAGTGGTTTTATCACGACACCCAAAGCAGTACACCAGCTCGTTCCCGAGTGTGGCACTGCTCTGTTTTAATGAGCTTTGGAGATTGCATCGGCAGCGCAGACCCGGCTGTTTGATGGCGGTCAGTGGGGCTAATTAATCTGGTGTGAGCCCAGAGCCCCGTGCCTGCCTGCAGCCCTGGCTGGGGCAACGCCGATAGCACCGCTGGGCTGCGGCTGAGACATGAAACTGCCTTAGAAAGTGTGCTTAAAGGGGCCTGTTCTTACTCAGCTCTCCCCCTTAAACTGAGGCGAACACCGATTCTGCCGTCTTCAGTGCGTGTTGCTGCTGAAGCTGGAAGGAGCTGCTTGGACGGCGCCGGTGTTTGTGTGTTTGTAGTTCAGAAAAGCAAGAGTTGCCGAGGTGGCTTTTCCTCTCCAGGAGGAAAGCCAGAGCCAGGGCTGGGCTTTTCTTCCTCCTCCTTCCCCCTAAAACAAAAGAGAACCGCGTTTTTAGCTGCTTCAGTTGATCACTGCCTGTGTGTCAGAAAGAACCATGGAAAACCCCATTTTCTCCATAAAACTGCGCAGACACATCCGTCACCCTTCTTGACACAGCTGTCCTGCTGCGTGTTGGCAGGGAAGTAGCACCTTCCAGGCACTGGGATTTTCTTGCAGCCCTAGCAATGGGCAGCAGTGACAGCAAAGCCGCAGGAGGCGGCACAGCTCCCCGGCTTGTCCCGCTCCTCACCTCTGTCCGGGCCGTGAGGGATGGGTGGTCCCAATGTGGTGCTTGGCTCTATCTCAGCAGAGGGCAGGAGGGTGTTTTGGCAGGGCCCCCAGTATCTGGGTAAGCGGGCCGGGCTCCCATCACCCCCCCGTGCAGGTGCAGGAGAGGGATGCGGTGGAGATGGGTGCGCGCGAGCCCGTTTCTCCTGGTCACCCCGGCTGAAATGGCGCGCGTCACCCATAGGAAGCGCCAGGCCTGTTTTTCTGCGTGTTTGCAGGATGTGTCCCCATTCAGCAAAATAAATAAATCGATAAATAAGAATTGCCGGGCGAGACGTGGTGGCAGGGTGCCAGTCCCAGCTCAGCCAATTCATTTGCAGTTCTCATTAATTTGGGCTGACCTTTGCTCACATTTCCACCACGAGCACATTCAAAACAAGGCAGACATCTAACTTTGTTTTGGGCAATGTTACTCTAATGTGGCTTTTTTCTGCATAGCTCTCTCTTTTATGGTAATCAAATGTACTGCCAACTTTTTTCTTGCTATGTACACCAGCGAAGGGAACCAGATGCTTCTTGTTTTCCTCCAAAATGTATCTGAATGTTGTTTTTTGTTTAGTGTTTCGGTGGGAGGGCTGGCTTACAGACAGCATTTCGTAAATCCAGCCCTCGCTGCACCCTGTTTCCCAACTTACGGCGGGGTCCTGGCTGTGGCTGCCGGCTGGATTTGCCGTCTCTCCTCAGCACAGCGTGGCAGCAGCCCCCGAAGTGCTGCGGGGCTGATCCCCAGCTGTCCTGGTCTCATCAGGGCACTGCTGCCACCGGGGCAGACCCCACGGGAGGGGTCCCCGGTGGTGTGGGGCGAAAGGTGTGGGGCTGGGTAGGTCCATCCCACTGACTTCTTGCACCACAGAGCATCTGCAGCCTGGCCACGTTGTGCAACCGGCCACGGCTCTCAGGGAAGCTCTGGGGTCAGCCCAGAGCCGTGTCTCGGGGGAGCAGATCCCCAGTTCAGGAGTGGGTTGTGCTGCTCCCGGGAAGCCACATGTGTGGATTTGCCTGAAGAGTGCTGGTTGGCCTCTGGAAATGGAGGGGTTTTGCTTCGGCATGCCTAAGGACACTGGGGTTGTATGGGGCTCCCCGTGCCCACCCCTCCTCGCCGGGCAGTTTAAAGCTGGTGCTCTGTGCGGTAGGGGCTGCTCCTCCTTATGTCGATGCAGGGTATAAGTTGTTGAAGCCTGCCCAATGAATCCTTGCTGTGCAAGAAAAACAAGTGGTCTTGGGCAATGTTGTCAAAAATACCTGTGTCACTGGGGCACTTCTGGCCGTTTTTAATAATTTCTCTCCTCTACCTCCATCTGTACTTCTGCTGCTATTTTGATAATCTCTTCTCTGCTTTCAACTCCTTATCTTCTTTAGCTTTCCCTCTCCTTTTCACTCTTTATGCCCTAAACTCTTTTCATCGCCTTTTTTTTTTTTTTTCTTTTTGGGCCTGATTGGCCTTTATTTCTTCTCCTCTGCCAGATTTATGTCAGTTGTCAAGTCCAGCAGCCGTTTGTCTCTGTCTGATGACAGACTTGCCTCCCCCTCCCCCCAATCAGATTCATGGCTGTTCTTTAAGGCCCTTTAATATTTTAATGCTCTGACTATAAATTTCATTTTCTTTAAGCTTCAATCCTTCTGCAGGCCTTCCTGTGGCTGGGTTGGCGGCTGCCCCCCCCGTTCCCCGGCATGATTTGCAGCATGTCGCAGGCGGCATTTGGGGTGGCTTTGCTCCATGCATGGGAGCGGAGGGCAGGGGAGGGGAGCGTAGCAGGAATTCGCTTTTCCTTAAGCTCAGACAATTCTTCAAAACTTGACAGGAATTGACTTTTTTTTTTTTGCTTCCAAGCCATGATTTGTTGTGGGCTTGTTGTGCTTTTTATTAAAATGCTCTCGTGGAGTGCTTAAAAAGGTTGGCTTTATGGAGCCCCAGCTTCCTCCTTTAATAAATGCAGCCTCGGCTTACAGTTTTTCCCTCTGATGTGTCAGCTGGGGGACTTGCTCTCCATCTCAAATGCACCCAGACTGCTTAAATCATCCTTATTTCTCTCAGAGGGAGAGAGACTTTTTGCTCTCCGAAACTTTTCACACCCTAAGTTAATAAAACTTCTCTGCTGAAAGGGATGGATGTGACACTGTGCTGACGATTTCATGGCCGAGCGCTGGATTATTGCTGCAGCATAAAGGGCTCCCCAGCTCTGGTAAGCACATTGAATGCCTTCTTAAAATATGAGGTTGACATTCATTTGGCAATGGCTGTCCCTGAAGGCTGCTGAAAGAGCTCCCCACCTTTGCTGGTGCGGCAGAGCAGGACACCTCTGGGAAGCGCTTCCCAAGGGACAGCACAGCTCAGGGCTGCCTCTGGTCCAACACAGCCCATCAGTGAGGTGGTGGGGCGAGGGAAGAGCTGTCCTGTGCCTCTGCTGAAGGCCACTCCGCTTGGAAGTGTGCTTCGAGGGCTGCGAGGCAGGCTGGGCTTGAGGCCAGGGCAGCATAACTCTCTATAAACCCAAGAGACCAGTAGGGCAAAAATAGGGCTAGAAATTTTGACCGCGTTTGTAAAGAAGTCAGTCAACTCCGTTATTAAGCATGAGATTGGCAGCTGATCTGAAGGGTGACAAAGCAGCCCTGTACTGACTGTGCCAGGAGAGACCTGATAGGAAATTATCAGCAACATCTGGGACAGCTATTTCCTCCGGCTTTGTAAACATTTAACTGAGGAAATGTTAGCAAAGTCTTCTGCAGCGAACAGTCCTGAGGCGCCAGCCCACGCTGGCTCATCCCGCAGCCCTCCACCCGCCGCAGCAGCACAAGGAAGCAGGGCTGTATTTCTTCCCTTGATTTTTGGCACCTGGACCAAGGTGGGGGTAGAGCTGCTGAGTGTGTAATTCAGTGCTTTGCATTTCAGATATTAGTGGTGCAACTGAGTTATGATACAGGAGCCTAGAGGGGAGTCATTCCCTCTCAAAACATTAAGGGTTGGTTATTTTCCTATTAAACTGCTTTAGTCTTGGTGAGTTTGTTGCCTTAAATGGGCTGCTGTATGTAACAAGCATTGATAGGAAAGCCTAATCCTGCCTGATCAGTGCAAGTGACGATACAGACCTTTCGAATTCAATGCAAATTTTGCTATGAACTCGCACAGACCAAAAATCGGGGTCCCCTCTGTATTTACAGCCACAGGGCTCTGCTGAGCACCCACCAGAGCAGCCAAGGGAAGGCTGAGAGGATGCGGCGTGGGCACAGCAGCAGTGGCACCGGTTGCAGTGGGGTCCCCAGCGTCCAGCTCAACAGGAGTCAGGGCTTGGGGGTTCACCAGCGCCTCTCACATTCGGACGGTTTTGGCCCATCTAGGGTGTAAAGCTGGGAGGGGTGAACTATGTCAGTGCAGCTGCAGTAAAGAGTGCAATCAAACTTCCCCAGGGAGGAGCAGCGGGGAGCTGCCCGGTGGAGAGAAGGAGCCTTTATGGGTGCCAGTTGTCATGGTCTAAGTGTAGGGAGCTTGGCAGATACGGAGGTGTAAAGGCAATGTGCTGTAACAGGCAGGCTCCCCATGGTCCCCGCAGGGAGGGGATGTGAGCACCAGCCTCCGTCCTGCTTGCCAAAGCCAGTGTCCATGGCAAAGCCAGCACCAGGTTTCACTCAATCCCCTTGGACGGTTGGTGACAGCGCCAGGCTCCAGGAGACAGAGGAGCTCTTCAGAGAGAGACGGAGGAGAGAGAGGCGACGGGAGGCTCCACTTGCACCTGCCTGCAATTAATTAATTACGAATCCACTCATTAGCTCAGCCCCATGGCTCCCCCTCACTGCCAAGCCCCCAGCTGTCCAGAGAGCAAGTCATTATTTGAAAAGATTTCCCATTAAACCTGAAAGCAAAGGAATATTTCAAAGAAGGGGTGAGAGAGACAGCGAGGGTGCGTGCACGATTGCAATCAGCGCTCGAGGACGTGCTGGAGCAGCTGGATCCCCATCTTGGAGCCGGCTGAGAATGGTGAAATCGATTTCATTAGCCCGCTCAGCCGCTGATTACTCTTGTACCACACAAAGCGCCCCTGCGACCCCNNNGCCCCCCCCCCCCCCCCCCCCCCCCCCCCCCCCCGACTCCGGCCACTGCTGGTGGCGGGTATCTGCTTGTGCAAGGCAAATGCACACGGACAACCCCCCCTGGGTTCCACCCCACCCTACTGGCTGCAGAGCAGCCCACCCCAATGCAATCCCAGCTCATGCTAAAAACCCCTAAAGATTTCAATTTCCTGAAGTGGGTGCCTGCCTCCCCTTTGTGCCCAGGCGGCGGCTGCAGCCCAGCTATCAGGCTTTTAACCCAGGCGGTGCACACATCTGCTTCGCCGCCCATTTTTCTATTACCTGCTTTCTGCTCCTCGCTTTAGCGGAGGCGCCTCTTTAACCGCAATGATTTACAGGCGGTGTTACGGCAGGACAGGTCTGACACTGATTGAGTCGCTTATCTGCCGTCTCTGTCCAGCTCGCTGACAGCCTCTCCCCCAGGTATCAATCTGCACATCAGTTCTTTATTCTTGGGTGAGGCAAGAGCTGTCAAGGTTGCAGCTACACTGTCATCTTCATCTAAGCTGCCAGCTGCCCTTCATCACTTAAAGACCCTCTTTAACACACGCGCGCTTTGGGAGGGGGCCACCGCGTTGGAGGTAAGGAGGCGGCAGCAAAATTTCATTTGCTCTGGAAGTGCCTGGGGATTGATGGATTGGCTCTCGTTTGTCAGGGCACCCATAAATAAACAAGAGTTTCCGTGCTGTAGGTTCAGCCCCACTGCTTCTTCAGCCAGCTCCTTGCAGCCCTGCATCGGCTCCTGGCTGGCCGGTGCAGGGAGGGTGGCAGGGTGCTGGGACCCCTGCGAGATGCAAGGCTCACCCTGGGCCAGGGTGGTGGGACAAGGTGGAGAGAGGGTGGAGAATACAAGTGTGTGGGAGCAGGCTTGGCTTTGGAGTTTGCCGTGAGTCCCTACTGCTGGGTGCCTCTTGTGACACCCAAGGATGTGGCTGAAGCCAAACCACAGAGGACTTTCCTGGTCTGGTCACTGCCTGCCATTGCAGGGCTGTGGGGCCGGGACAGGGGTATGCTGGCACCTGGCACCTCCACTCGGGCGAGGTGGCCGAGCTGGGACAGTCTGGCCCCCTGCACGCCCCTGAGGCTGGCTGGAAGGAGGCAGAGAGGGCGCCGGTTGCTCCCTGCGTGGTGCCTGTGCTGCCACGCTCCGAGTCACCCCCAGCCCTGTCTGCAGCCAGGGTGTCCCCACAGTGTCCCCCCCCAACCCTCGCCCCCCCAGCTGGCCATTACCGCGCTACGTGGTTGCATTGCAAAGCATTGCACCTTTCTGCTCAGCACTGAGCTGTCTTAGTCCTAAATCATGTTTTTCTTAGCCTAAAACCACATGCCTCTCTGGGATTGCCAGCAGCAAGGGACCTGTGTCCGCTTTTGGCTTTGTGCTCAGGTGCTGCTCTTGGGCCCGAGCAGCTTCCAGCCATCCCTGGCTCTGGGAGGAGAGGCCATGTCCGAGCAGGAGGACGTGCGTGTGTGTGCAGGGTCTGTGTTACAGCCCTGCGTCACCTTGGGGTGACTGGCAGCCCGGGGTGACCTCCCCGGGAGACAGGCAGCATGCAGCAAAGGAGGGTGGTGGGCACGGCCCCACATGCCTCCTGCTGTGCCTCAGTTTCCCTGGTGGTTTCTGGCTGCCCAAAGCCCTCTCAGTCTGGTTTTCTTGTTGTTGCTCCTTCATAAGTAAAGAAGCCACTGAAACATGATCTCTACGATAATGTTTATTAAATAGTAATTTTAAAAGGTTTTTATACAAATCATATAAACACCATTTGATTTTTTGTTGGATTTTTTTTGTGGTTTTTTTTAACACCGAAGAATCACAGTAAAAGCTCTTTAAGTCCATAAGTCCTGGCTCAGCCAGTGAATGGTCAAATACCTTGAACTGCAAACCCTGGAGAAGTTCCATTTCTGCATATAATTTCTTAATGTTTTAATTCCCATGCTCACCACCGGCACCTTCCCACAAAACGAAATCACCCAGCACTACAGCCTGCCCGGTAGCAACACGTCCTCACCATGGGAAGGGTGTGGAGGCAACAGCCCATTTCAGCAACGGCATTAACACCAATTTCTTATTTTTTTTCCTTTTCTGAATTTCACAGAGGGAATTGCGATCAGCAAACCTAATCTATTTGCAGAGGAGGATGCAATGAATTGAATGCACAGACGACTTTTTTTTTTCTTCCCTGTTGAAGTTACAATCAAACACAGTTTTCTGTAGAACAGTAAAGCACCCAGCAGAGGTAAGTGAGGTATTGGCTTTGCAGCATTATCGGCCTGCTCCTGCCCGGCAAGCGCACACGCGTGGGCCCTGCCCCGTCTGGAAGGGGCAAGTGGGACACGCAGGGCGGACGCTTTGCTGAGCCCATGCAAAGTTAGTGCCAACATCAGCANGTCTTTTACAGTGGGGAAATTTTTTTTTTTTTTTTTTTTTTTTCCTAAAACCTTACTGTCTTACGGAGCTTTTCAGGAAACACTAGACAAGTGTTCCTATTGCCACCACGCTGCGGAGCAGCTGTGGCACTGTCCGTGCTCAGCTCCTCTCCAGATGTTGCTCATCTCCCCAAACACCTGGCCTCCTGCAGGATGTGTCTGCAGGGGCTGTGCAAACTGAGCTTCACAGCACATCACACCTTCAGCGCTCTGCAGTTAGTGAGGGAAAAAAATCCATCCCCAACCCAAACTATTTACTAGGCAAAATGTAAAATCAGGACATGTCAGGTATTTCTAAAGAGCCCCTGGAAAAGCAAACCCAACGTGCTGGAAAGGTTTCTTGCTTACATATGTGCAAGCTCATAGGGGAGATCTGTCTGTACTGACTTGGAAATGAAGGCATTGGTCTGGGGCCCGGCATTTGAATTCTTTTTCTCCATTAAAATGTTTTCATAACACTCCTCTCCCACAGCTCAGTGGTAAGTGGACAGGTATTGGCTGCCAGACCACGTAGCCAGACCACTTGAAAGTAGAAGGACAAGACTTCTTCAGTCGGGCTCTAGCCGGTAGAGAGCAGTGAAGAATGTTTTGCCGGGGAAGGATGAAGGCCTCACTTCTTGTTTGATACAGCACTGATCATCAGATGGAGGAAACATACTTCTTCTAAGGCACTTGTTCAAAGTAAAACAAAACACAGCTCATAAATAAAACTTCAGGTTTTTGCTGCTCGTCAGGAGCAGCGCAGCTTTGCTCCGAAGGGGATAGCTCGGCAGCCGTTTGGTCCATCGGTGCTGACAGCGTCAGCTCACGCCCCCCAGCTCCAGGGAGAAGGGGAGCACCACGAAGGCGAGGGGGGCCAGTGGGTGCCACAGCTGGGCTCCCAGGGCTGTGGGCACGGCTCCAAACTCCTTCCCTGTTCATTTTGCGTCCCTGGCACTTCGGAGAGGCCTTGGCGCTGTGCCTAAAGTCAAACCCCGGGTGAAGCCCCCTTCCCAAAGCCGTTGCCTGAGCGCCAGGAGCCTGACAGGCTCTATCTTTCGTTTGCTGCAATTTTCTCATTATAGCAAAAAAAAAAAAAAA
>VZTL01065354.1:0-13729 GCA_013400535.1 Scopus umbretta | reverse complement strand
TTCATGGATCTGACCTATGCGGGTCTGTCAGTGCATTTTTGACTTGCACATGCCCTCTTTAATATGTAAGCACACTGATAGAGAGGTTGTCTTCCTTAGTTGTTTTTTTCCCTCAGTGGTAGATCAGGTTTAATTTTGGTTTTAACCAAAACAAATGCTTTTCTGGAGACCTTTTAATTTTAGTGAAAATAAGTAATGAAAAAATAACCAAAGCAAGTCACGGTTTCAAAAGGAAAGACCTTAGAAAGCTTAGTCGTGACCCTTTCTTTCTCTGTTTCCTTTCCCATCTTGCCAGCCGGAGAAGGAGGAAGAGAAATGAAAACTCTGGCTTTGCTTTCCAATTAAGTAACAAGAATGAATGGAAGTTTATGAAACATGGAGGGTTTTTAATTGAAAATGTTTGCTACTTTTCAACTTTGTGTCCTGCCTGGGTCAGTGTTAATGCTCCAAAAAATACTTCACGCCACTTGTCATATTGCCAACCTCCCCTTTTCCTTTCCCTTCTCCTCCCACCGGCTCTGCAGTTTGCTGCTCTTGGGTGAGAAGAGCTTTCCTCAGCATGCTAATTTTGCCGCTGAGCAGGCTCATCTGTATCTTGTAAAAAGGAGATTACCACAAATGTGCCCCCTTTCCACACTCCGCTTCTGTGGTAGGAGAGGACTTCTGGCGCTGGGGGTCCCGGTGCTATCCCAGCTGCACCAGGACCACGATGATGGTCTTCAGAAGAATAAAAAAGGGAAAAAAGCCCCAGCTGCAACTTCAAGGGACGGCTCTAATGTGCTATTTGTGGCTTGAAAGAACAGTGTTGCTATCCACAGTGGCAGTTTGTGACTGCGCACCTTCTTAGATGGCTCTCGTGCTCAGATTTCCGTGCTGCAGCTCATTAGCAGGAGAGCTGCCTGCAGGGCTGCGGCAGGTTTGCAATACGGCAGGGTGTGCACTAAAATAAAAATCTGGTTAGTGGTGGTGTGATTCCAGTGCTGGCTGGGCACTGGCAATTAAACCTGGATGAGAATTAGCCACCTGGACTTTGGGACTCCTGGGATGTGACATACCACTTGCTGAGGGCCATCCCTGCCCAGGAAAGCACTAAAACAGGTGTATAAATCCTGCTGTGTTCAATGGGATTTAGGTACCTGCTTAAAGTTAAGCGCTTGTTTAGAGAGTTTCCTGAATGAAAGCCTGACAATTGTGCCCAAGAGTAACTCTGAAATTAGTTTTAATTTGCTCATCATAACCAGCTGTCATGAGTCCGTGTAAAAAGGGGTTGATTTTGGATAGATGAAAGACTTCCCAGGCAGCTGGCTTTTGTGTAAGTCCCCTTCCTGGATGCCCAGCATCCTGCTGAGCTGGAGCAGCCCCGCTTAGCCCTGCTTTTATTCCAGGTTGCTCCGTGGTCCCGCTGGGGCTGCAGTGCCAGCCCGGCACTCTGCAAAGCCCGCTGCCCTGCCAGCAACTGAAGTTGCACCTCACCAGCCGTATCCCATCTGAAGCAACCTCCGCAGGCTGCAACAGAGGAAGAGAAAGTCCACGCTGTATTTAGTCGGTGAGTGCAAAGGAAAGTTAGGGGAGCAAGAGAGGGGGAGAAGAGATTTGTGTCCAAGTGGAAGAGTCTGCTGGACCTCCCACCTGGAAACGTAGCAGGCGTCAAGTCCTTTTGTGTCACCAAAGTCAGAAAGCTTCAAGAGCTTTTTCTTTTAGGATTTTTTTTTTTCCTTTATAACCCTTTCTTTCTTACATCAGAGTTTGAAGGTAAACTTGAAAATAAATCTGTTACACTTACAACAATCAGTCTCAAAGGAAAAACAAAATCCAAAAAACTCAAATTACTACTTAATTCCGTATGTGCACATGTTTACATGCATCATCTACTTAAGGTAAGCAGGAGTGTGTCCACGTAGCTGAGAGTTATTTTATGTTTTTGTTCAAATACATGGTTGATCAGTCAGTGGATGATACCACTGTTGTGTAGCTCTTGGAAAGACTAAATTTCCAATTAAAACATTTTAAAGGCTTTCTTTTGTAGAGTCCTTAGGTAATTAAGCTGAAGTGCATGTACATTTCTATATATAAATGTACTGGAGCAGTGGTAGCTGATGTAGTAGCTAAGGTCAGGTAGAAACCAGCCTTGCATTTAGAGTCTTTTTTGCAGTACCTCACTCAAAACCTCCCTAAATCTAAATTAATCTTCCAGAAATGTATGGGAAATTTGGTTTATGAGGGGAAAAAAAGGTCTTGCATTATTACCATGGTCTATCAGTCTCCCCACAGCATGATTCCATTTTGCGATGCGTGGCTGTTCAGCCTTGCCGCAACTGAACTTCAGAAGACTTTTGCTAGAATAAAGCATTTCCCAGGAACGGTCACGTTGGGGTGCCCCCACCAAGGCGGGAGCAGGGGCTCAGCCCTGCGTGCCTGCAGCCCGGGAGGCTGGGGGCAGATGTAGGTGAAGCCTTTGCCCGGCCCACAAGAAGGGACCTGGGGACAGCACGGTGCTCGAGGTGGCTGCAACAAACCTGGGAGCAAACCTGGCTCTGCTGCAGCGCTGCTGTGGCCCGCTCCCCTCCCCGAAAACCCGCGCTCCGGGCTGCAGCTTCACTCTCCGCCTCCCAAAGCCGTTCCTTCCCTTGCAGTCTTGGTTCCTCTCCTTCTTGCCAAGTACACTGATTCCAGCCTGATCTGAAAGTTAATTTTAACAAATAACATCTTGGGCCAAGCCAAGTTAGGATCTGGAGATAGGACACGCTGCGGGAAGGGAGCGGGGTGGGGGGTGTAAGAGAGCATGAACGCTCAGCCTTATAATATGTGTGAGAGCTGATGCTCTCTGAGCAATCGAGTGCTTATTATTATTTCTCTTGGATAGGTCACCTGGGAGTGGAGGAATTTTTCATTTTAAATTAAAAAGAAATCTTTTATAATGCTCATTTCTGAAAGGAAAAAAACCCTCACCTCATCATGGAAGCAATTAGATGGAAGACACATTGAAAGCAGTGATTAGTTGTTAATTTTTGAGCTGTTGGCCCTGACAGAGGAGTTTTTTGTCAAGGATTTTTTTTTTTTTTAAAAGGTGTCTTTCATATGCCTATAGTCCAAGGTTACTTCTCATTCAATAGCAATTACCATATGTCCATTACATGCTAGAGACTGCTTGAGGTGGATGCGGTGGTCCCCATCAGAGCGTGTGCCAAGTTGAAATGCCAGCAGCTGTGTGAGCCATGGGATAATTGTTCCTATCTGCTGCTTCTCTTTTCCAAGTCCCAGTAAATGTTCTAGGGAGTAACTTCCCGCTTCCTTGATGCGACCCGAAAGTACAGCCCTCTGGTCTGCATTGCAGGTTCCAAGTCAGCCGTGTCAAGATTTGAACAAGAATCAAGGATGATAATGGGTCAGATGTAATTAAGAGGTAAAACGACTGGTGAAATAGCTGCACATTTCAGTTCTCTTTCTTTCTGCCCATCAGATTACAAACCTCAGTCCCACCACCACTTAAAAAACCTAATCTGTAACTGTGAACCCGGTATAACTGCTCCATTGTATCAGATGGAAACCAACTAACCAGACTCCACAATACAAAAAAAATAAGCACATTGTACCTCAGAAAAATATGGGGTTGAAAACACAGAAAAAATGCAGTCTTGTTAACATATGGACATGGTCCAGTAATGGAATGAGTAGGGAAACTTGAATGGATCAGAGTCAAAAAACACTCTGCTTAATTCTTGGGGTTTTTTTATTTGCCATTCAGCTTACATCAGTGTTAACATCTACTGAGAAATGCAGCCATTTACAATTTGCAGTTCAATGTGTTACTTTAATTAGTATGAAAATTAAAGGGCAACTATAGGCCAATGTGAATGATTATGGAAATACATGTGCATCACATGCAATGCTTTCATTTAATTAATCGTCTTGTAAACTATATCGAGCACTTTAAGTCAGTTGCTGAGTATAACAACTCTATTTTAAATAACCACTTAATACTTAACAGGATGTGGAGAAAACACTATAGCACACGACTGCTTCTCAAGTTTCAGTGTCTGAGACTTTTTTTTAAAGCTGACCCAAGTCAACCCAAAGAATGTTTAACACCCTGTGTCTGAACACAAGAAACTCTGTGATGTACAGACATTCAATTACATTTTTTAAAAAGTGAGAAACATTTTGTAAAATAGTGACTTTAGAAAACTAATTGGCAGCAGCAAACTTGAGAGTGAGGGCCAAAGCTAGAGGGGACCTTTTACTACAGTAACTCTAGTCAAGGAAAATGAAAATAAAGGCATCTTTGTTTCTCAGTCAAATTAGCTGATTAAGAAATAAAACATTTTAACATGCTTTAAATACAGGATTAATTATTTATATGAAAAAAATTAAAGCCAGGTTCCATGAATTACACTTTGTGTGTGTGAATTGAACGTTACGGGAATAGTAATCCTTTTACATTCATGCCTTACTTCATTAGGCAAAACTAAATATTAAGGGCTCTATTCATTCAAAAAATTCTTATGCATTCAGGTCACACCTTTTCTATGGCCTTTTTTTTAAAAAAAAAAGTACAATTTACAGCACTGATTTTTAAATATGATTCAGAAAAAAGCAGCCTACAGGATGCTTCTACAGGATGGGCTCTAGTAAACAGATGTGTTTAGAAAAGGACAAAGATAAGTGGTGAGTCTTGCTTGCCATCAGTGAAAAGGCCCAGAGTAAGTCATATTGTATGGTCTCAAAGGTGGTGCAATAATGTAGAAAATCAGATGCATTACTGGTAGGGAAGCCCTGAACTCTGTGAACCCTTTTTCCTATAGACTGATTAGTAAACGATTTTCCCCCCTTCATTGATTGCTTCCAATGACTGGGCGGTGCTTTATTCAGGTGAATGAAGAACGGAGGTTAATTACTCAGGCAGGTGTGTGTGGGGATGTACTTCCCTGTTTTCCATATATGCCCATTTTAGCAATGGCATATCCCATGCTTGGCCCCCTGGGAGGAGAGTCCATCCGCTGAAGCCGCGCTGATCTGCAGGATGTGGTTAAACACCTGCTGGGACTGAGGCTGGGATCATCAAAGTCACTTGTCTGCTCTTCTTTGAATGCAGACCCATGAGGTAAGGAGCTGGTGAATGAATTAATTGCTTTGCTAACACGTATGTGAACAGAAATAAAAATTGAACTCTGGTTTGTTTCAGCTTCTCGTCTTGGGTGTTTTGTTGTTGTTTTACTGACTGAGGAGAGGAACAGCTAGAACTGTGCAATGATGATCATCTATAACTTTCAAAATAATTAAAAGATTCACTTCACATTAAAATAATAACTTTAAGAGAGAGAGAGAGAAGGAAAAAACCCAAACCCAAGCAAGAAATTACAAAAAGGGGTTACCCAGAAGCTTGCAAATTGTCAGCTGGCTGAATTTAAATAAACTTTTGGGAAACAAAATATTGGGAAATGGGATAAGGCATCAGATGGTTGGGTAAGATTGATGTATTTAACAGTTTAGTTAATATGGATCAACATCTGCCTTTAGTTACATCTGCACAACCCCCTGATTTCAGTGGAGTTGTACTTTTGGAACCAAGTTTGGACCAATGTTTTTAAATAGGCCCCAGTGCAGAATATCTGCGGAGAGCCTGCGCTGCTCAGTGCCGGTGTAACCAGGCAGCTCTGGAGAGAATGGGTAATACAATATGTTATTGTTTCTTGTGTAATTTTTAAAATGCATGGAGGAGTAATTTATTTTTTTATAATAGGGTGCTCCCTGTCTCTTTAAGTAACTGTCAGATATAGGATGTCCTTGTGCCAAAATGCTACGGTCTGCTCCCTTTGCGCAATTGTTAATTAAATCCATCCCTTATTGTAGAGCCTGCCTAGTCTCTTACCCATTCTGCTTATCTGTGATACCAGATGATGCTCAGTAATTCATGACTAACCTGCTCCCACCTTCAACAGGGCCTCCCGTGCGCTGACCTTACCCAGCTTCACCTTTTCGTTATTCCCAAGGAGAACAGAGCCCCAGAGGCAGCAGTTTTATCAAGTTTTCCTGTTGACCAGATGATGGTTCAGTGATAAGTAAATGGAGTGTGCTTGNTTGTTGTTTTGTTTTTTCTTTTTGCTTTCCATATCAATGTAATGGAAAGAGATCTAAATCTCTCTCCATCTCCAAATGGTTGGCTAGAACAAAAGAGACAGAGAAAAAGCCATACTCTAGCAGCACATGGAGCTATCCAAACTCCATTGTGCTGGGGGATGCACCACCAACATAAATTAAGAGACAGCCTTGGCCCAGAAAAACAAAAAGGGAAAGATCCAGAGGTAAAATGATTTGCTTCACCACAGAGTAGGCCAGTGTCAGAGAAGTATCCTATGTTCTTGAGACTCTTGCAGCCTCCTATCTGCTAGCTTGCAAACTCTGTGGGCCTCTCCTCGAAGTCCTGGAGTCTTCCAGTCTTGCTCAACTGCTTTTTTTTTTTAGTTTACAAAGCTTATAAAGAAAAACCATGGTCTTATGACACAGGCATAGAAATGGGAGTTTAAGGACCTAGTTTCTAATCCCAAACTCTGCCACAGGAAGTATTCACAGAAAGAATGATACAATCTAGAAATACAGAGATTCATCAAAATGTTTTATTTGAGGAAAACCCTAGTTCGACCTCTGAGAATCCAAAATCAGTGCCCGTAGCCGTGTGCCAGGAAAGTCTCAGGTGGTCTATAGAGTTTCACGCTGGCGATGTGGCATCGAAGGTGAATCACAGAAAAACTGAGCTAGAAGTGCCTAAAACAGATGTTCTCTAGTTTGCCAAGAAGCCTGAGCCCTTAATGAGGACATGTGGCTGAAACGGAAAGCATTAGCAGTTTTCCTGCAGAATGCTGTTCTGTTCTTTAACTTCATCAATACTGTTCCTTCTTTGCACAGTTATTAAGCTAAATATCACTGAGGCATGTGCAAATTTGATGAGAGAAATATTTGTTTGTGCTCTCTATATATTTCAGAAACTTAAGATTTTTCAGCAGGCACAATTCTGCCTTGTGAGCCAGAATTTTAACTCTAATTTTTTCTGCAGTCATGGAGCATTACAAACATTTGAAATAACTTTCACCAGCTCGATCACTGTTGTCAGACAGAGTATATATGCAAATGAAACTAATAAATTTTGCTGAACTTCTCTGGATTCCACCAGAATGTATGGAATTGTCTTTCTTTAGTTAACAACGCTTAACACTTATGTAGCAATTTCCATCCTCAGTGACAAGCTTATTAATCAATGCAACACCTCTGAAAGGAGCATTGCTATGTATTCCTATTAAAGTGTGAAATTTAAAATGTATGGATGTGCTCTGAAGTGTTGGTCAAATAGCTGAAGAAACCTGGGTTTTGAATTTGGGGAGTTTGTGGTTTCTGCCCCATGATTAGGCCAGACTCCTTTGACACACAGACCCCCTCTATGTGTTTAATAGATCAGGCTCTGCTGGGTTGAGCGCCACACATCAGCGTGGCCATACTCTGCCTTTGACGTGTGGCGATAGCACAACCACTTTTTATAATTGCTGCCTAGAGGATCCGAGATGGGGACACAGCACACTGCTGCGATTTGCTCTTTGCAGCTTTGTTAAGACTCGAAGGAGCTGGAAGGTGTGTTTCCAGTGAGCAGTAAATAGGGTTGTGCTAAATGACCCCTGCCTTTTTTCATGCTAATAGGTGTGACAGTGTTGGGTTAACAAAGAGGACAATCCTGACATAGCAATGATAATTTTGTCTAGAGTGAAATCCACTGAGTTCCCTCACCTCTTTTCTGTGCCTCCTAGTGTAGGACACCAATGGTACCACTGATCTGCTCTCCTTGCAGCCAAGAAAGTGTCAGATGAGAGTGTTTTCTGCCTGCTACATCTCAGGAAAAAAATGTATATTCTATCCAATAAGCTTGGTTTGGGAAATTAGTTTTGCTCACTGTTACCAGATCTGCAGAAGCCACCAGGCAAGTGCAGTGAAAAAGGCATCCTATAAAGGGTATAATGAAAGACAAACCATTTCAGCTGGTGACTAGAGGCATATCAATAAAGATCACCTCCTGCATATATCAAGTGATTGATAGCAAGTTTGAGAGCTTTTTCAGTTCCCTGGTAGTGCCATTCAACTGCAATAAAACACATGGATTTCTCTGCTACCCTTCCAGATAAACCCCCCTCATGCTGCATGGAAGAAGAGCTTCAAGAATTAAAAAAAATGATACAGGGAGTTATTACTTTTAAGTGGTTCAGTCCATTGCTTTTAAGGCTGACAATATCTAAACTACAGCAGGAGGGGAACTGTTAAACATCTCGTTGCTTTGCTCTGTTGGTAGGCAGCCTCTGAGACTTTCAGCAGCATGACATAAATCTGCCTGATCAGGGGTAACAGCCCAGGATGTGCCCTGTGAGCCAGGAGAGGAGGTTTTGGGATGCCTGGAGGGGAGACTTCAGATAAGAACAGCTATCTGAAAATTCACACCCCTCTGGCAAGCTCAACAAGTGTAGTACCTGTGCTGGGTACCTCAACAGGACAGACCAGGGCCATGAGCCAAGTGGTGATGGCTCCCACGTACCTGCCTGCAAGGCATAGGCTGCAGTCCCATTCTCGCTGCCCGTCTCCTCGATAGCTAAGTTGCTGGTACTGCCCATGATTTGGGGTGGGGTCCTGTAGCTGCTTCTCTCCTTTGTGGATGCCGAGTCTGGCCCCTCAGTGCATCTGGTGCTTGGTCTCGTGCTGTTAATAGAAACCGATCCCTTCTGTTGAAAAGGACTCTGTGTTTTGAGGAATTGTGCATCCAGACATTGTGAAACATTCATACCCAAAAGCTATGGAAACATTATATGAGCTTTTATGACCAAACCTGTATCTGTTTCAATGCTTCATGTTCATGAAGTCTTGTGTCTGCTGTTGGGAGCCCACAAACCTTGGAGAAGTCAAGGGGCTTCTGGGAAACTCTTACTGAGATAAATTTTATAGTTAGATGCTGTTCCTTCTCACCAGAGAAGGAAATCCAGGTTCACGAGACTCTAAGACCTGGGAAAGCACCTTGAAAATACCAAGGCTGACCTGCTTCATCCAGCCTGTTCAGAAATTGGTTCCGACTACAAGGCTTGGCTTGGGATCTGGGTCCAAATATCCCTTTATTTAAAGGTGAGATCTTTATCCTGCTGATGTCAATATGATTTCTATCACTGGCTTAACCAATGAGATTCTACACTGTGTTTTAAACCAGAGTTTTAGTTTGACCTGTATGTAATGTATAGATGGGTATTAACTGGGAAGTCTAAATTTCTGGAAGTCTCTCTCTCAGTAGTTCTTATTAAATTCACTTCTCCAGCATAATGTAGCTTTCTGTTCTAATCATAACATTGCTGTACTTGGGCATGGCACATCAAAGGGGTTACCTTGCTCTCATAGCAGAATCATCCTTAGGTTCGCTCACTCTGGGGACCCACACCAGATTTCCCCGGTTCTATGCACAGGCCAGATTTTCAGCTCCCTTTTAATCTTTGGCAATTTGAATTTATATGGAAAACTTACAGGTGACAGTCTGGCTACATTGAGACAAGTAGGATAGAAACCATGTCAGAACAGTCCCTGAAAGTCCTACGATGTGCTTAAAGCATTTCAAGAGAACCCTTGATCCAAAGTATCAAAGGGTTACAGTAAGATCAAGAAGAATTAAAACTGATGGTGTGCCAGAAATCACGTGCAGCACAAGGTCATTACTCACCCTCGTTAAAGCGGTCTCAGTACTGTGGCCTGATCTGAAGCTTAATTGAAAAGTTTCAAATGATGCATTATAACGAAGACATGACAGCCACTGCCCATTCCACGACCTCTGCTAAAAAAGGCAGATTGGTAATAGGGCAGAAATCTAAGCAATTGCTTGAGGATAATCAAGGCCTAATGAGGTATCCACTTCAGTCTTTCAAAGGCAGAGGAACCTCTCCCTGGAAAGCAAGGGCTGATGTGAGCAGGTTCCTGCATCCAGGGAACAGGCCACCTGGCCGGGGTAGTCACGGCCCTCAGCAGCGAAGGGCATACAAAGGGCAACACCGTATCTGTAGTGCAGGTTTTCGGTTGTACGACAGGTTAGTGCCATGGCCTAGGACAGCCTCCTCTCAGTTGCCTTCTTTTGCAATCATTTTTCTGTTACCCCAGACCTTGACCCAAAAAGACCATAGGATTCCCATCAGGTCTGAATTATTAGTTGTGTTAGGAACCAAGACAGTGGCAATAGGAGATAGCTGACTGCTGATGTTATCAATTTTCCCTAAAAATTTACAAAAAAACACAAAAGCTGTTGATGTTCTACTTGAGCATGATAACAAACTGCAAGTCACAATTACCCAAAGAAATCAAGTATCTCCTTGGCATCTTCCTCTTTTTTTGTTCTATTATCTGTTCTAGCAGAGAGGTCAGTGCCCATATCCACACGATTATCTCCACATCCAGCTGCCAAATTGTGAAAGCTGCTCTTCCTGGGCTACGCCTTGGGCAGCTGTATCAAAGGGTTTGCGTGTGCCCCTGCCCGATGAGCAGTTACAGTGTGGAATCACCTTTCAGTCTGCAGAAGCCAAATGGTTTTTCATCTTTTTGAAATAGTCAGCTCACCCATTTTAACCCCTCTGTAGGCTCCGCTTTTGTGAGGAGAAGGTGTCTCTCCAGATTCGTATCTGTCTGCTGAGCAGGTTTGCTTGCTGTTCCTAATCTCTCCTGTTTTGATAAGATCTTCCTCCTGTC
This sequence comes from Scopus umbretta, assembly GCA_013400535.1. Classification (NCBI taxonomy): domain Eukaryota; kingdom Metazoa; phylum Chordata; class Aves; order Pelecaniformes; family Scopidae; genus Scopus; species Scopus umbretta. Next base: position 2,986 of record VZTL01065354.1, on the reverse strand, counting down.
TTGAGATACACTAGCCATGGGAAGCTAGACCAGACAAAAACATTGTATAGGGTTTCAGGTTCAGTGACAGAGTACAGCCTTCAATGATGGACTTGCTTAAAGGCATCATGCACAATGACAAGTTACAAAAACTGTTTATCACCGTGGGCCGTTTTCTTTGGCATTCAAGTTCCTCTCTAATTTTAAGTACAGTTAAAATCAAAGTACCTGCTTTCTTTGCTATGAATCCTATTTTAATTACCTGCTGCTTTTTCACTGAGTTTTGTTCAACTCTGAACACAGAGACTGAAAAAGAAGGCTAACATAAAGAAAAAGTTATAGTAAAATAACTAAAACCCCATTTACACAGCTGTTCAGATAGCCATCTTGAAGACCATGAGAGGTGCAACTGGCTTCACTGGGACACCCTTGGGCTTAGCATTAAACCATGCGTTTTGCCGAAGTAAGACCTTTAATATATGACAATATGGCATCAGCTCTACAAAATATTACTGGTTGGCTGACAGCCCTGCTTCTGTCTGTGGCTTGCAAATTAGTACTGTAAGTCTGTGTGGGTAAATAGGTTGTCATCACCAGTGCCCATGGTCACTGCAGGCTGCACCCATGAGCCTAAGGACTCTGCGTCCACGCTTTCCTCAAGAGGGATTTGGGCATTAAGCTGCTGGTGCTGAACCCATGAAAGCAGTGGCTGAGCAGTCCTGCCTGGGTAGGAACCGCTGCCACTGTGTTTTCAGGTCTCTGAGGAGCTCTGGGACAGCAGGGGAAGGATGGAGCTCTGGGACAGCAGGGGAAGGATGGGGCACTGCCAGCTGCTGCGTGAGAGCTGCCACGGCGGCCGGCTGGGCTCTGCGTGAGCGGGAGCCAGCCACAGCGTCGGCAGGGCAAGCAGGGAGAAACGAGCTGCCTGTAGATGCTTGAAGGTACAGTGTCAAGACGCATTTCTTGATATATTGTTTCTCGTTAAGACTTATGGATTGATTTAGCCAGTTACAGGATTTTTTTTACTCATTTTACTTGTATATAAACAAGGACAAAATGCAGATGGAGGGATGCCCAGTGTGTCTTGGGAACGGGTGCTAGTGTGCTCTTCTCGGGTGTCTCCAAATCTCAGCTAGGGCAGATCTTTTTGACTTCAGGGTTGCAGTTTCCTCATCTGTTGCAGGGAGTACTATTGCCCACGCTTTCCCTGGGTCACTGCAGCATTCAGGCAACTCAGTGGGTCTCCCTGCTCACCTTACAGTGTCTTGGGCTAGGGAAAGTTAAGGCCAGCTTTAATGTGTCTGTTCTACAAGAGTTGTATGCATGTGTGCATGTGGTGTGTGTGTGATGGGCCATGGGTCGTGGCCTGGCCACTGCTGGTTTGGCTGTGAAGAATAAGAAAAACTTCCAAAGAACTTAAATCTGCTACGAGGGGCTGGAGGGAGTGAAAGCAGCCAGTGAGATGATGTTCTACCTATATGCAACCCACTAGCTTTGCTGAGTTTTAAGTAATGAGAGGGGAAAAAAGCTCTGACATTTTTTTAAAAAAATTGTACATCCTGGAATCCATGTGGCAAAAAATAGGGCAGTTGAGTTATCAGTAGCTGATGAGGATATCAGAAGAATAATTATTGTATAGTCCTATTAAGGAAATTGTACTGCAGCTCAAAAGAAAAAGGAAAGAAAAGTCACCAAAGAGAGCCCAGTGAGTTACTTCAAGGAAAAAATAGCTTCTATTATATGAATAGAAATATCAGCTTGTTAGCTTAGGAGAGAGCTCTGGACACTTATGGAAATGCAAAACATTTCCATATATCCCAGGCCAGGATGGAATTAAAGTGTTGTAAAGCTTCCCTGGAAGCCAACGTTTATCTAATATGTAAGCATATTTAGATTTCATTTTGAAATGGTTGTTAAAGGCTATCCTTTGGCTGCACTCTATCCTTCATTCTAACTTTTTTTTTTTTGAATTGTTGAACTCTAAGATTTTTATGCTAAGAAAAATGTACTTTCAGAACCAGAAATGCCTGAATGACCAGTTACCGCATGTACTAACCCTGAGAGATATCCATTGAATCTGCTCTCCTCCTCCAATTTACTTGCTGTTTTTCCAATCATGCCTTGCATTAATGTTCTACACTTAGCTAAACTGTGTGTGTTATATTTTAGATCTATTTTTGTTTTGTCTAAAAAATTTCCAAATTGACATTAAGTATTCAAGATGTAATCTCTGTAGCAGGAAACTGGTTATCAGATTCATATAAAATAACTGGGCAATAGAAATAACTGAGCAGAGTGCATTTTTTTCTTAGAATTAATTTAGAGGGAATTTAATGCCTGTGAAAGGTGCTGGATTGCAACATCAGAGAACTGAAGCTGCCATTTAACCACAGAACGGTTACAGGATGGGAGATGGCTTTACAAGATTCCCCATGAGGGTTGACAAAATATTTGTCTCGGGTTTGGTGCCTTTCATCTAGCTGGAACAACCAAGCTTTCATGTGTCAGTGACAGTTGCTCTCAGGTTGTTAGCTTTCACCTGGGTGATGGAGAGAGCCCTTCTGTAAAAAGAGGGGGGATTTTTCTGTTGTGATTACTGGCTAACATAATATGGTTAAACCTAAAAAAACGAGATTTACTACAGCTGAGTTGGCCCATCGCTGTAAGGGACGGTGCTGGGTCAGAAATACAAGGCACAAGGTGTGTCCATGCTACCCCTGCCCCATGCCACAGAGGCAGGTAGGAAGCTGGAAGGAAAGGAAGGAGCGGACGCCGTGACCTGCACCCCACCTCACGCTCTGCCACCGCCCTTGCGATGCCCCGGGCATGGCGCCGCTGTGCTCGGACCCTTTCAGAGGGGCTCTCGGGCACAAGGATCGCATCTTTTGCTTTCTGTTGCCGCCTGTTCATCAGAGGAAAGATGAGAGTGGCAGGCTGTAAGATGCCATTGTCGGAGCTATGCCAGGTTCAGGGTCCAAGTCTCATTTTTCCCTTTTTTTCCCCCAAC
>VZTL01065353.1:0-46250 GCA_013400535.1 Scopus umbretta | reverse complement strand
CAGACCAGACTGCTGTAAAACTTTGACACTTGTCTTGTTTTCTGAATGATGTTCTTACTAATGACTTGCAGTTGTTCTGAGTTTATTCTCTTCTTTAGTACTGTGCGGTGCCCCAGCCCAGCTACTTAAGCAATTAAGTTTGTCTAGGACACACCTTCCTTCTTTAGATGTTATATTAACAATATCTTTCTGTTCTTGAGTTTTTTCTATGTAGTGATCTCTTGTGGAAATAGGTTAAGTGATACTGGACTGAACTGACTTGTGGGTTCTGTGTAGCTGCCTGTTAGGGGATCAGACAAGCAGTGCCTAGCTACACGATGAGTCCCTGCACTGCTGCTGTTTAAAAGACATTCTTCTACGAGAGTCACTTTGCTGATAGAAGCGTAAGCCTCTGGATCACGGGTTGAGACTATAGTTGGCAAAGTGATTATCTGCATGCTTCAGGACCAGAGAGAGGTTGAGAAGAAAAGTATAAGTAAACACATCTTTGTGGTATAGACTTTGGGAAGAACTGTGTAATTTAGAGGAGTATATTGGCATAAGATTAATGAAAGTCAGAATGTTTCTAAATATCAAAGAATTGAGGTTTTTATCTGCTGGGTGAGGCAGCAGGGCAAGTAATAAACTGTTTCAATTATGTACTTGATAATTTTATGAAAGCAGTTCTTTGACAGAATAGAATAATTTCTGGTTATAGATATGATATAGAGACTTGTTGATCTCTCCAAAGGAATTGGAAAGAAGACTGAATGACTGTCCCATCTCAATGCCATCTTAACTCCATGTTTGAGTACTTCTCCTGACTCTGTCATGGACAGAAGAAGGGTGAAAATGTATGCTTCTTTTGAGCACCAGCTGCAGCTAAACACAGTATGTCGGTAAATTATACTAGTATTTCTAATGACCCTCCGGGCTGTCTGACACATGACTACTGTGTCTTCTCAAGGATTCAGATACACACCAACTGCTGAGTTTGAACACGAGAGGTTTCCTCTGGCCTTATCAGCAGGAACAGTTGAGAACTTTTGTCTTCAGTAGTGTTGAAGGTGGCCTACTTAGGATTATCATCATTTAACAAGCTCCATAATATTTCTGGGTCCTAGGATGTTGGCAGTACCATTTAACTTTCTGTGGCACATAAAAGTTGTATTTCATCTTTTAGTACCAAGCCTAAGTGTGTTTAGGAGTAAACTTTTTTTTTCTGAGGCTCAGAAAATCTTCTCAAGTCTTGTCAAAGTAGACAGCAGTTGAAAAATGTATTGGAGTCTGTGATCCAGGTACGATTCTTCCCAGCTCTGTGTACCTTGAGCTGACATGATGAGGGCACTGTGAGAGGGATGGAGTGCACTAGTGAAATTTTTGTGGAGAGCTCATACTGCACCAGTGACCACCTTACTGTTCTGCAAAAGCCAACCTTGAAGCATCTGAACAGACTCTACATTGACCTGTCTGGAACAGAAGCAGGTTCATTGCTGAGGATAGGCAGGGTGTAATGTTCTAATGAATTCCCCCCTTTCCGGCTTTTACCAAACATCTGAGACTTGTGGGGTGCCACTTTGTTCAAGAACAACAATAATTTTGGACGTTATTAAATGTGAAAATCATGCTCTGTTCTAGCTTGTGCTGATGGGGGAATGATGTTGACACAAAGCTATGGCATGAACTGGAGACAACAGAATGCTTTCAAGTTCCTTGTTTAATGCAGCATCAAATGTATGCTGGTTGGGAGATGAGCAAGAGATTCCAGGTTGCTTGAGACAGTTCCTGTGCCTTCTTGTTTTGATGAGCCTTCACATTTGCTGCAATAGAGCCCCATAAAATGCTGGAAGATCTCTCTCCAATCATAGGTGTATTAGCAGGTTTCTTGCACTGATGGATTAGAGCCAGTCTGTGTTCAGTAAATGCGGATAAATAATAAAAGGTGAGATTGTGTGCAGTGATCCCAGGTCTCCTTTCTTCAGCTGCCGCCTCCTGTCTGTTTGCTGGGAACCTTTGCACAGTCAGACAGCTTTGCTTGAAAGAACAGGCTATGCACTGTTTTCTGATATAGCCAAAGGTGGCTGACACAAAGCCAAAGGAGAGCTTCTCTCCCAGGGACTGAAATGTCAACAAAGATGTTGTACTGCCTTACAGGGCCCTGACTTGCTTTTATATAAAAACTGAACAGATGTTGGAAGGTCAGGAGCTTTGCCATATACAGAGCAGCCTCTGGAGAGCAGGGCAGAGCCTGCTCAGGTGTCATGGGTAACGTTGTTCTGGGTTTAATGTGCTGGCACTTCCCCTGAATGTTTGGCTCCCCCCTAGCCATGTCTGGAGTTTTACCCTGATTAAGGAAATGGGACTCACTTAACCATGTTGTGTGTCTGTGAGCCTAGTTTCTGTCCTACTCTCTGCTTGCTCTGAACCTGCTAGTGAGTTGCGGTGATGTTCCTCAGAAGGCACAAAGGCTCCAAAGTAATAAGTTCCTGTATATCTTGTGAAAGCAGGCAATTAGATGGAGGGATAGGACGGGACGCCAGCAGTGCTCGTGCAGAGGGGAATGGTATTGACTCACCCTTTATTAGACTCAGTTTGATCACAGAGGAACTTAACTTCGAGACATGAAGCTGGAGGAATCCAAGTGACTTCAGTTCTGCTGCTCATGAAACTGCTTGTTTCCACTTGAGGTCTCTGGCTTGCCTAAATGTTTGAGGGGCTGAATTGCGCTTACCACTATAATCAGCTTTATTGGAGAGACTCAACAAGGGTGGCACTGTGGCAACTGAGAAAAGAGAAGCCTTGTTTTGGGGGATTGTGGAATAGGCATTCTCTATCCAAGTACAGATTTCCTTCTTTGCTTTTGAGAAAAGGAAGCAAACCCCTTGTGCAAGAGAGGGCTATGGAAAGGGCCCAGCTTTTGGAAGTGAGTAGCCTGATCCTTTGATGCATATTATCTTATTTTAGGATGAGATAAAAGATACAGTATTAGGTGTGACCAACCTGGAAGAAGAAAAGAGCTCATGGATTTAAGGTAGCTTGTGGTCTTGCTTCCTGTACCCCTTTTTGTGTTGTTCAGTCAGATGTTTCAGACTTGGGTAACTTAAGCTCTGGTGACCAGAGCAACTGCTGAGCCTTGCAGGCCTGAGCACCTTTTTCTGCTGATCAGCAGGCAGGCAGTTGTCAGTTCCTTGGTATCTTGGTTTTGGTGCTGCGTGTTGAGGTAGGGGAAGAGGAAACTTTGCAATGTTGTGCTCCTATGTCCGAGGATTAGTGTGCCAGACAACTGTGTTTGAGTGGAATAGCCTAAGATTTGTCAGCTCATGGGTGGGTGCTCAGTGTGGTCGTTAGCCGTGACGTGGGTGGCTATTATGTCTAGCAGTCCTTGTTCAGAGTTTGGGCAGAGGGTCAATGACTTTTGACCATCTTTTTCAGTCCCCACTGGTCATTCTTGTCCATCTATCATTAAGCCCACAGGAGCTTATTCCGAAGCTTAATGGGAGCAGAGCGTAGTAGTTGTGGAGTGTGGCCATTGAGGAACTGGCCATGTCAGCAGATCTGCATGTGGGCTTTGGACAGTGTAGCAGGGGATTGTATTTATAAAGTTTTCACAGGCCCTGTGAGTACAGTGATAGGCTTTGAAGCGTAGTTTCCTCTGTGCTCCACTTTCCCACAAAATCTTCAGGCATGATCCATCAAGGAGTGTGAAATATATTCAAAATCCCACTGCTGCCTTTTTCTCACAGTCAGCAGGGTTGTGCTTGCTTTCTTCTCCGGTGTGGAGTTGTTTGCTGTTGAGAATAAGCAGTCTCTTTTCTTGTGATTCCTTACCTCTCTTTGGGACATGATGCGATCAAGAAAACCAGCTGTTCCAATCTGAGCGTCTGCTTCTGCCTTCATGCTTTCTTGGTCGATTGTGTTGAATCAATGAAGTGTTGCAATACTGTAGAGAAAAGGGGGATGTGAAGAAATGAAGAGTGAGATCACACAGCAGGAATATATAGAAGAGGATTCATATCCTGTCACATAGTTCACAATGGCTGTGTATGGAACCAGATCTGCTATAAGAACAGAAATCCCCTCATGGAAACTTGAATCTTAGATCCAAATCCTTGCTTCACTAAGCTGTGGGATCTGCGAGTTCCCGCATGGAGAAGAGAGCTAGCTAATCTGAGCATCTGGGGAGACCTGACAGCAAGTCCTGGCTGCTCCTGCTGGGAAGATGGTGGCTTTGATAGATGTTGTGGAAAAAAAATATTTAAAGGAGGGAAGTAAGGGAGATAATCCCTGGATGCCAGCTGTAGCAGAAGGATAAGGTTCACAATACTCTTCCTAGTAAATCCTGTAAATTGCAGTTCTGACTCTCTTAATATCTTGAACCACTGTCTCAAACCTTTGTCAGTATGGTCTTTTCGCCTGTGACTCTCTGATTCAATGGCATCTCTGTTCAGCTAAGAAAACTGCCAGGTTGTGATTTGACTTTGGTTCCAGCTGTTCAGTGCAAAAAGCTTTCACTGGTGCTATGAAAAGCTTTTCTTAAGGGACAACATAAAGCAGTAGGAGTGTTGTGGTGCTTGAAGATTGAAGTAGGCATCTTCCCTTGAGAGGAGTCTTCCAAAGCACAGCAGTCTAGTGCACTGTCATGTGGATAAAAGGTTATAAGGATTATGTGTTAATCTGTAGCTGTCTGCAATTAATTTCCCCACCAGGTTTGGAGCTGACTGATATTTGGAACCACCAGCCAAGGTATGTAAGGGAATTTCTTCAGTGGCTTTGAACTGCTCCACGAGCCTCTGGGCTGTAACTGTGCCTGCTCTTCCTCATGATCCTTGGTTCTTGCTCCACCTTTGTTCTTGCTTTGCGCTCTCTGTTGGTACTTTCCTTGGCTTCATCAGTTTTGATTTGTACTTGACCATAGTACTTGGTCCATCCGGACAACAGGATGGTAAGCTCCTACCATACTACATGTTTCACCTCAGGCAAGCTTGTGTTCTTCCTGATAATTGTGTCAGAGTCAACGGTTGGAAGTGTTTCTTGATCTTGGTACAAACTTCTTAAGTGCCACTGAAGTTTTGATGAGTTTCTGGAGTTGTGTGTTGTAGAGCTGTAAGAACCCGTCCTCTTGATTTCTGACTTTGGATTTCTTATTTGCAAGTTCACTTCTAGGTATGCACTTGATTATCGCTCTGTCTCTCTCCCCGCTGCAATAGACCAACAATGTCCTCAGGCTTCCAAAACTGTTTCCTTGAGGTTAACTACCTGGAGTCCTTGTCTTAAGTTTAAAAGCACCAGAAATTTGCCAACCCTATTGAGCAGGATCTAGAGACATGCAGCATTGAGGAATCCCCGTTTTGACCCACTGTCACCAGAATCAAGTGCTGTATAGCACTGCCAAGTTATTTTCTCCATGGTGTTCTTGGTTTATTTTATTTTGTTTTGTGGTGTGCCAAATTCAAGTTTGTTAGGAATGTCATGCTAGCACTGGAGTGGGTCTCTTTTGGTTCAGGACAATGCATAGCAAATGTTTGAGCTATATGCAAGGATAAATTGTTCTAGGGCTCTTCTGTGACATTCTGTGATTGAAACTCAAGCTGTGGGTATTTCATATGTATTCTAAACTGTGTGTGGCTTGGTGATATTACTATAAGTGAGTGCTATCCTCCTCACCACCTAGCATGAGCAGTTCTGGCCACCTATGGGATTTTTTTGTAACATGTACAAGGAAGCTAGACATACACTACTGCCTATTTTTCCTACCTTCTCCTGTCTTTTTACTCACCTCTTTCTAGAGTCTGGGCTCAGACTTTTCCTTTCCCCTCCGCCTTTATTTTTTCACCTGCTTCCTTCCAGTGTCTTTGCACCCTCTCCGCTCTGCTTCTCTGTCCCCTTCGTTTGCATTCCTTTCATTTTAAGATCTGTATTGGAGCTGACACCAGGCTGCCTATTCCCTGCAGCACTGAACTGGCGGTTTGGAAAGAGGAGGCTGCAGTTCCCTCAGGGGGCAAGACAGAGTTCAGTGTCTGTCTTATTTTTAAATATGCATCTGAACATGGCTGATCAGAGGAGCAAAAAAATCTTTGGGTTCTGAGTGCTGGAAGCTTATAAAGGCGTAGAGTAATCCTCTGCATCCCCCTGTGCTCCTCACTGAACATGAAAGCTGCTTGGCACAGGTGAGTTTGACTCCAGGAAACATGAGGAAGAATCAGAGACTCCATGGAAGGAGAGTAGAAAGGTGTGGGTGCTTGCGTAAGCCTCTCACCTGCTTTTTCTGCTTCAGCTTCTCTCTCATCCTGTCAGAGATATGCACTCTTTTTTAACCCTGAAGAATCCCAAAGTGCATTACCGGATGCTATTTGCCTCTGGCAAGAAAAAGACTGATGACTGATCATCACACTGGTATGGTGAGGGGACAAGCTGGGACATCCCAGTTCCACGTTCTTATCACAACCAGTGCCATGACAAAGTACCAGAGATGGATTTGCAGGTTTCCCAGTATTGAGTAGCAGCTTAGCTGAGGCAGGTTACAGCAGCACAGCGACGTAGTCACCTAAAGGGCAAAAAAAAGGCAGGGGCTTACTGGTCCAACAGCTCTTGACAGCTGATGGATCGGAAGTGAAGAGCATATTGAATTAAAGCTGCAGTCATAATTTTAGTTTAGACCAAATGTATGTAGGTTGGCAGAATACCAGGGTCCTGACCCTTGTAAAAATGTGTCACAGGGTCCCTCAGGACTATGGGAAGGTCAAGACCTTGTATTGGAAACCTTCTGTCAGCCATGTTACTTTCTGTGTCACAGGCTACTTTGGTTTGGCATAGACACAGTACTCCTTTCTGCAACATGTTGGATGTATCTGATCCTTAAAGTGGTCAAACCTGGTCTATGTAGCTGGGGGTGTTCAAGGTGATTGCAGCAAGAAGTGTGGGGGAGGCTGCAAGTTCATCTTTTCCATGTTTCCTTTCCCTGTCATTGACTAGTGAGCAGCCTAACCCATCAGAGGAGATACTGACAGTGTCCTGGTTTCAGCTTGATTCAGAGTTCATTTTCTTCCTAGTAGCTGCTGTAATGCTGTGGTTTTGGACTTAGTATGAGAACAATGCTGATAACGCGCTGATGTTTTAGCTGTTGCTCAGGAGTGTTTACACCAGTCAAGGACTTTTCAGCTTCCCATGCTCTGCCAGGTGCACAAGAAGCTGGGAGGGAGCGCAGGCAGGACAGCTGACCCAAACTGCCCAAAGGGCTATTCCATACCACCTGATGTCACACCCAGTGTATTATTTTCTCTTTCTCTGCTGTCCTATTAAACTACCTTTATCTCAACCCACAGGTTTTAGGGTTTTTTTCCCGGTTCTCTCCCCCATCTCACCGGGGCGGGGGGAGGGTGAGTGAGCGGCTGTGTGGGGCTTGGTTGCTGATTGGGGTTAAACCACAACAGACAGCATCAGGACTTAATACCAGATGATTGTCAACTGGAGAAATACAATGAACGTGTTCAGAGTAGGTTGAAGTAGGCTCTGCTCTGGAGAGAGAAGAAACATACAAATTGAGGAGGCTACATCTTAGTTCTTCAGAAATGCTATAATAATGCTGGAATAACAAATTCTTTTGGTGGGAGAAAAAGTCCTCTTCTAGGAGGATCTCAGNCACCAGAATCAAGTGCTGTATAGCACTGCCAAGTTATTTTCTCCATGGTGTTCTTGGTTTATTTTATTTTGTTTTGTGGTGTGCCAAATTCAAGTTTGTTAGGAATGTCATGCTAGCACTGGAGTGGGTCTCTTTTGGTTCAGGACAATGCATAGCAAATGTTTGAGCTATATGCAAGGATAAATTGTTCTAGGGCTCTTCTGTGACATTCTGTGATTGAAACTCAAGCTGTGGGTATTTCATATGTATTCTAAACTGTGTGTGGCTTGGTGATATTACTATAAGTGAGTGCTATCCTCCTCACCACCTAGCATGAGCAGTTCTGGCCACCTATGGGATTTTTTTGTAACATGTACAAGGAAGCTAGACATACACTACTGCCTATTTTTCCTACCTTCTCCTGTCTTTTTACTCACCTCTTTCTAGAGTCTGGGCTCAGACTTTTCCTTTCCCCTCCGCCTTTATTTTTTCACCTGCTTCCTTCCAGTGTCTTTGCACCCTCTCCGCTCTGCTTCTCTGTCCCCTTCGTTTGCATTCCTTTCATTTTAAGATCTGTATTGGAGCTGACACCAGGCTGCCTATTCCCTGCAGCACTGAACTGGCGGTTTGGAAAGAGGAGGCTGCAGTTCCCTCAGGGGGCAAGACAGAGTTCAGTGTCTGTCTTATTTTTAAATATGCATCTGAACATGGCTGATCAGAGGAGCAAAAAAATCTTTGGGTTCTGAGTGCTGGAAGCTTATAAAGGCGTAGAGTAATCCTCTGCATCCCCCTGTGCTCCTCACTGAACATGAAAGCTGCTTGGCACAGGTGAGTTTGACTCCAGGAAACATGAGGAAGAATCAGAGACTCCATGGAAGGAGAGTAGAAAGGTGTGGGTGCTTGCGTAAGCCTCTCACCTGCTTTTTCTGCTTCAGCTTCTCTCTCATCCTGTCAGAGATATGCACTCTTTTTTAACCCTGAAGAATCCCAAAGTGCATTACCGGATGCTATTTGCCTCTGGCAAGAAAAAGACTGATGACTGATCATCACACTGGTATGGTGAGGGGACAAGCTGGGACATCCCAGTTCCACGTTCTTATCACAACCAGTGCCATGACAAAGTACCAGAGATGGATTTGCAGGTTTCCCAGTATTGAGTAGCAGCTTAGCTGAGGCAGGTTACAGCAGCACAGCGACGTAGTCACCTAAAGGGCAAAAAAAAGGCAGGGGCTTACTNTGCTGTCCTATTAAACTACCTTTATCTCAACCCACAGGTTTTAGGGTTTTTTTCCCGGTTCTCTCCCCCATCTCACCGGGGCGGGGGGAGGGTGAGTGAGCGGCTGTGTGGGGCTTGGTTGCTGATTGGGGTTAAACCACAACAGACAGCATCAGGACTTAATACCAGATGATTGTCAACTGGAGAAATACAATGAACGTGTTCAGAGTAGGTTGAAGTAGGCTCTGCTCTGGAGAGAGAAGAAACATACAAATTGAGGAGGCTACATCTTAGTTCTTCAGAAATGCTATAATAATGCTGGAATAACAAATTCTTTTGGTGGGAGAAAAAGTCCTCTTCTAGGAGGATCTCAGTGTTTATGCTGTCTGACTTCTTTAAGTCAAAGAAAGAAAGTAGTTAAGACTTTCCAGTTGGAGACTGGTGAAATGATATGTGTGAATGATAGAAGAATTGACTGCTAGGGTGGATGGATTTGGCCTTCTGTTGTGGTTCTGCCTTTTTTTGCCAAAGGATCCATGTTTTTGGACTCCGATGAGGTGTGTTCGGTTGCTGTCCTTGTAACAGTTTGCTCAGTATTTATGTGGAAGAGGTTGTGCATTTGAAGTGGGTGAGGAACAGAAACAAGAGCTGGCACCATGCAGCTGACTTCTTCTCTGCAGTGCTACATATTCAGATGTCAATTTTTTCTCTACTTTCTGAAAATTTTTGGTTTCTTGTTTTAAAATAGCTAGTAGAGACAGAGGATTCATTGCCTATGAGAAGGATAGCTGGAGCCAGGTGGCAGATAGACCTTCCCTAGCTGTGTTCCTTCAGCTCTTCCCTGCCCTGAAGATGCTTCTGCTGGCACTTTGAGTTCCCTGAATATGTCTGTCCACGTACCCTTTCCTGATGAGCAGCATTGTGTACACCAGGGCTCATATACTGCAATCCTGACTGGCATTATTCTTCCTTGTCGTGGTTTAACTCCAGCCAGCAACAAAGTACCATGAAGCCGCTTGCTCACTCCCCCCAGCCCCCCACCCGCAGTGGGATGANTGTACAAGGAAGCTAGACATACACTACTGCCTATTTTTCCTACCTTCTCCTGTCTCTTTCCTCACCTCTTTCTAGAGTCTGGGCTCAGACTTTTCCTTTCCCCTCCGCCTTTATTTTTTCACCTGCTTCCTTCCAGTGTCTTTGCACCCTCTCCGCTCTGCTTCTCTGTCCCCTTCGTTTGCATTCCTTTCATTTTAAGATCTGTATTGGAGCTGACACCAGGCTGCCTATTCCCTGCAGCACTGAACTGGCGGTTTGGAAAGAGGAGGCTGCAGTTCCCTCAGGGGGCAAGACAGAGTTCAGTGTCTGTCTTATTTTTAAATATGCATCTGAACATGGCTGATCAGAGGAGCAAAAAAATCTTTGGGTTCTGAGTGCTGGAAGCTTATAAAGGCGTAGAGTAATCCTCTGCATCCCCCTGTGCTCCTCACTGAACATGAAAGCTGCTTGGCACAGGTGAGTTTGACTCCAGGAAACATGAGGAAGAATCAGAGACTCCATGGAAGGAGAGTAGAAAGGTGTGGGTGCTTGCGTAAGCCTCTCACCTGCTTTTTCTGCTTCAGCTTCTCTCTCATCCTGTCAGAGATATGCACTCTTTTTTAACCCTGAAGAATCCCAAAGTGCATTACCGGATGCTATTTGCCTCTGGCAAGAAAAAGACTGATGACTGATCATCACACTGGTATGGTGAGGGGACAAGCTGGGACATCCCAGTTCCACGTTCTTATCACAACCAGTGCCATGACAAAGTACCAGAGATGGATTTGCAGGTTTCCCAGTATTGAGTAGCAGCTTAGCTGAGGCAGGTTACAGCAGCACAGCGACGTAGTCACCTAAAGGGCAAAAAAAAGGCAGGGGCTTACTGGTCCAACAGCTCTTGACAGCTGATGGATCGGAAGTGAAGAGCATATTGAATTAAAGCTGCAGTCATAATTTTAGTTTAGACCAAATGTATGTAGGTTGGCAGAATACCAGGGTCCTGACCCTTGTAAAAATGTGTCACAGGGTCCCTCAGGACTATGGGAAGGTCAAGACCTTGTATTGGAAACCTTCTGTCAGCCATGTTACTTTCTGTGTCACAGGCTACTTTGGTTTGGCATAGACACAGTACTCCTTTCTGCAACATGTTGGATGTATCTGATCCTTAAAGTGGTCAAACCTGGTCTATGTAGCTGGGGGTGTTCAAGGTGATTGCAGCAAGAAGTGTGGGGGAGGCTGCAAGTTCATCTTTTCCATGTTTCCTTTCCCTGTCATTGACTAGTGAGCAGCCTAACCCATCAGAGGAGATACTGACAGTGTCCTGGTTTCAGCTTGATTCAGAGTTCATTTTCTTCCTAGTAGCTGCTGTAATGCTGTGGTTTTGGACTTAGTATGAGAACAATGCTGATAACGCGCTGATGTTTTAGCTGTTGCTCAGTAGTGTTTACACCAGTCAAGGACTTTTCAGCTTCCCATGCTCTGCCAGGTGCACAAGAAGCTGGGAGGGAGCGCAGGCAGGACAGCTGACCCAAACTGCCCAAAGGGCTATTCCATACCACCTGATGTCACACCCAGTGTATTATTTTCTCTTTCTCTGCTGTCCTATTAAACTACCTTTATCTCAACCCACAGGTTTTAGGGTTTTTTTCCCGGTTCTCTCCCCCATCTCACCGGGGCGGGGGGAGGGTGAGTGAGCGGCTGTGTGGGGCTTGGTTGCTGATTGGGGTTAAACCACAACAGACAGCATCAGGACTTAATACCAGATGATTGTCAACTGGAGAAATACAATGAACGTGTTCAGAGTAGGTTGAAGTAGGCTCTGCTCTGGAGAGAGAAGAAACATACAAATTGAGGAGGCTACATCTTAGTTCTTCAGAAATGCTATAATAATGCTGGAATAACAAATTCTTTTGGTGGGAGAAAAAGTCCTCTTCTAGGAGGATCTCAGTGTTTATGCTGTCTGACTTCTTTCTTTGACTTAAAGAAAGAAAGTAGTTAAGACTTTCCAGTTGGAGACTGGTGAAATGANGAATGGGACAGGGGACGGGGGACAAGTGATGCAACCGCTCACCACCTGACGACCATTGCCCAGCCAATCCCTGAGCAGCGATCGCTGCCCCCCTGGCCAACTCCCACCAGTTTCTATACTGAGCATGATGTCATATGGTATGGAATAGGCCTTTGGCCAGTTGGGGTCAGCTGTCCTGCCTGTGCCCCCTCCCAGCTTCTTGTGCACCTGGCAGAGCATGGGAAGCTGAAAAAGTCCTTGACTAGTGTCAGCACTACTTAGCAACAACTAAAATGTCAGTGTTATTAACATTATTCTCATGCTAAATCCAAACACAGCACTACGCCAGCTACTAGGAAGAACATTAACTCCATCCCAGCCAAAACCAGGACATTCCTATTAGACCCTTCCTGAATAACAAAGCTGCTCATTACAGACTGTCAGTTTTTTCTGAAAACTTACATACCACCACATTCTTGCCAGAGCAGGCTGTGTGTATGGGGGAGCTCTGGATAACAGGGTAGTAAAATTGCCTGAACTCTGCTCTAAGGTTGCACCAGTTGCTGCAGCCATTGAGGCTCTGCCCGTGCTGGGAGAATTCCTTAGGAAAGCGAACTGCTACAACAATTCCAGTGTGAACCTATGTGACCTTGCTTTTGCTGTGGTGGGGAACAGTTTTCAAAAAAGCAGTGGAAAGGGTATGCCCAAAGTCGCTTTTATGTGTAACTTAGAGTATTCAGGATTTGACCCTGGGTCTCTAGAGGTAAAAGGCTGCTATGTTAACCCCACCACTTCATCTCTTGCCAAGTCTGAAAATCCAGGTTCTTAAGGGGAGCTGTTACTTGTATGACCTTCATGCATGAAACAGTTTCTCTTTTAAAATGTTTTTTTCCCCTTTATCAGTTATTCATTGAAGAGTCTCTTTGCATCTGTAGAATTTTGAAGGGTAGCTATTATTTTACCATTTTAATTTTCCCAGCTGTTCAAATAATTGTTTTAACCTCTCAGTTTCTGGAAATGCATTTCACATCCTGGTTGCTCTGCATTGCATTTCCTCAGTTTGTGTTTTAAATTACCAACAAATATTTTTCCCCTTTCCAGATGGTTATTCTGTGACTTTCTTCTCTATGGCTTTAAGTTTACATTGGTCTGAACAACACTCTGGTGGCAAGAAACTCGTGAACTTTCACTTTGTGATACTGGGCTCTTACATCCTGGTTTTTTGTTTTTTCTTTTTGTTCTTGTCCTCTCCTTATCCCCTCAAAAGGACCTCAGTATTTGCAGATCCCATTAAGACCAGAACAAGCTGTGGTTATTCTGAAAGATCTTGCCCCTGGCCTCTCTGAAGTTCTATTTCACTACATATAAGGAGGGGGCTCTGACAGAGATGACAAAGCCAGTACAGAATACACTGTCTTCATGCAGTTTTACAGGTATTAAAGTCAAAGCATTAAATATGATAGTAGTTTCTCTAGCCCCGAGACAAGGCTGTGACAGCTGAGGACAAGGCAAAACTTCCCACTGGTCTGGCAGGGGAGGTTGCCAATTGAGCTGTGTGAGGCACTCGATACCAGTGCGGTGTTCCCAGCCTGGGGTGATGCTCGAAGGAAGAGGGCTGCACCTTTTGTGTCCGCAAAACATTTCCATGCGGGAGTACCTCCAGAGCAGCAGTGTCTCATTTCATAGCATCAGTTTTCTTTTTGACATATATAATTATTTTTTTTTCTTTTCAATGAGCATTGCTTTTCTTGAGTATGTCTGTAGCGGTCTTGCTATAGGGACAGAGGTGGAATTTGAAAATAAGTAATTATATTGTGATATTTTGGACATATTGCTGTAGTTTCCCTTGCATGCTCTTCTTGCGTGTTCCAAAAGTTGCAAAAGGTGATTTATAATTCATCAAACTAAGCGTAAAACATCTGACTGCAAAACCTATCAATCTGATCCCATCTCTTTCTAGCCCTTTAATTAGGGAGGCCCTGCTGAAAAATGTACCCATCAGCTACTGAGAAATGGTGCATTCCTGGACCCTCGGTATAATCTTGAGTTATCCAGGTGCCAAAATGCTGTCAGAACTGACAGATCTTAGAAAATACACCCACAGGCAGAACATAATCCATTATACTAGCACTGAGCAGTGGGCAGTGAGGAAAAATCAGCGGAGAATGTGTCTTTATCAACTTTAATTGGCTTTTCCCCGTTGATAAAAATCAGTGCACCCAGCAAGGAAGAGAACCTATCTAGCAGTTTGATCTTTCCATCCCAGAGCTGAAGGGTGCAGTCCATCTCCACTGACATGTGATGTGGACTTGTCTCGGCACAGTTCCTAGCGGTGCGGTGGAGTCTACAACCCACAGAGAAGGCTGCCAGTCTGTCCTCGGTGAGTGACCATGTTTAAACAAGTGTGAAGAATGAATTACTCTGGATAAGTTGGATTTCATCTGTGCATTAGTTGCTTGAAATTTACTTTAGAGAGAACCAAACTTAGTTAAACTTTTATTCAGGTCCTGGCTTGTGAGCACTCCTGGATTACAACTGGCTGGGCTGTGAAATCAAGGATCTGGGCGATGGGTATGCTGATATGAAAAGGAGACAGCAGACAAAGGAAGCAGCAACTTTGCAAGAGCTATAGGAAATGGCACATGTAGAGGTTTGGGGAAGAGAACGAGCTTGGTCATTTGGCACTGCAGGTTTATACGTAGCTTTACATCAAAGGCAAAAGAGACACAACTGTGTGGGTTTCTCCTGGGAAGGCTATTCTGCAGCCTTGTTGCAGCATCCTGCATTTACTGAACTACGTGAAATGTTTCAGTTTTTCCTTGGTGCTGCTTACATCTACTGCTATGAGATTTACGACAGTTTTATTACAGTAAATAATATATTAAAGATGATTGCAAATCTATTACTACGCTAGGGTTTTTTTCTAGTTGATTAATGAGAACAACTCATTTCTTTATTTATGATCAATTTGGCAATGTGTAGCACTTCCCTTGCTAAATTCTGCAGGGTTTCTGAGCGTGGCTTTAAGTTTCTATTCTGCTAAGTCAAACTCCTCTATCTTATTTCCATAAATAATGGAAAACAAAAGTACATCCACTCGGAAAAGATAGTTTAGTAAGCGAACTTTATTACAAAATTTTCCTTTCCACAGTCCGTGGTGGTCATAAAAGCCAGACTGTAACACCATCACAGGATTGCAATCATAAACTGAGATCTATAATGGTTGTATTTAAAACTTTTTTTAAAAAAATTGTAAATATTTGTTGTTCAGACGAATGAAGGAACAGTACTCTGTCCAAAGCCTGCTACCTAGGGAACCGTACCATCGTTGGCACAGATCCCTCTGATCTTTTAGAGTGTATCTGCCATGCCATGGCAGCGTGTCAGTATTCTGGAAATGCTTATCACCTACTCTGTTGGGCAGCATTGAGAAGTGAGCGTACAGCAGTGGGGTAGGCTGCGTGCAGGGTATGTACCTGGACTCTTTGCCAGCAGAGCTCTGGTACGCCTCTGTGCGCGCTCTGCAGCGTAGACTTCGCCGTCACGAGTGCAGGCTCTGCCCTTGCCAGGGCTGATGCAGTGCCTGGCACAGCAGTTTCCCTATCGGGGAAAACACGAGCGCCTGCCACTGTACAAGCTGTAAGAATATGATGGACCTTATGGAAAAAAAGTGTTGATTGTGCGGTTTGTAATTTTTTCTTTCTGCTTATCATATGGCTAGGAGAAGCATAGTAACTTCTTGTGTTCAGAAGGTTTCTTTAGAAACTTGAAGCAAGTGGGAGGGAGGGATAACAAAGTCCATTCTGTTCCTCTAATTCAATCTGCCTATTTACAAGCCCAACCCATCAAGTATGTTGTCACTGTTCTTTGCAGAAGAGGAAGACTGAGGCTTTAAAAGACTTCTGGAGAATATATACAAATCCACGTGAATAGCCTAAAACATCGTAATCCACATGGTTTCCATGGATGCTAGCCATACTGCAGTCAGGGCAATTCTGTTGTGTTGATCCAAATGCCACAGCAGTTTTACCAGGATGCAATATTCTTGACCGCTGACGCTAAACTCTGGTGTGGTGTTGCTGTCTGTTGTTAAATAGCTGCCTTAGGCCTGTGAAAGAAGGGATTCCTCTGTGTGTGGCCCAAAGAGATGGTAAAGAATTGTAAGATTTATTACATGTTATAAAATAATAATTCCAGATGAAATAAAACTGCAGAAAGAGATCAGGAGGTTTGACATCTTTTGAGATGGCAAAACGCTTCTTTGGTGGCCTAGAGTTATTAAAGGTGTTGCTGTCCTTGATGCTTAATTTTCCAGATCCGCGGTGTAAATGCAAATGGACAGTGCCTGGCTCTGGATCCGTGTCAATCACTTCCTAAATATCTGATGGTACTTGAGTGACCAGCTCAGCTGCCTCCTGCTTAAAAGCAAGGCTGCATGATTTTTCTATTTTCCAAAACTATTTACTCTCTTTAATTGAGGACTGTGAGCCATTGTGTGCGTAGTGCCACAGGATCCTTGTCGTGTAAGGGCCTTGATAAATATGTATTGTATTGTCAAGTGTTTGTAGCTACTCCGCAGGTAGCGGTGGAGAAGCAAGCTGCAACAGTTCAGAGTCGTCATGTCTCTAGGGTCAATAAAAACAAGATGGCACAGGGGATTGTGGGAAGAGGAGCCAGGATAGCTGCCTTCAGCATTACCTGCTAAGAAACCAGCTATTTATAGATCAGCTGAGGCTTTGTCAACTAGATCATTAAATTAATATTTACGTACTGGGTTCATTGTCTTTCACTGAAAATCTCATTTGCCTTAGTGCTTGGACGGAAGCGCGGCTTCCTGTGCCCCAGGTACACAAGTGTTTGATCCGAGTCCGTGGCTTGCAGTGTGTGTGTGAAACTACTCCTGATAGATTCTTGCCTTGCAAATCCTCTCCTTCCTGTAGTAGCATTTTCCATCTTTCTGTGCCTCTCGTTTCTTGCAGGAAAGCTCACCTTTGTTCCCAAATGTCTGCAACTCATCATGAGGCTGATCTCACTAGAGAGAGAGATGAGCAGCATTTCTGCATAGCAATTCCTAGTTAATCTCTGCCTCTCAGAGAGAGACTTGAATTGTTGATGGCTTGTGGGTAATTTAATAACCAGCAGACAAATAGGGTGTGTAGATTGCAGTAACTTAGCCCAGATGCAAAATCCCCCATCCCTATTTGCATCTGTTTGAATGATTTTTTTTGGAAAGGTTTGCTTTTTTACATTTTAGCACCAGTGAAACAGCAGCAAGAAGAGTCACTGCTCAGTGAAGCTGTGTTGATCACAGCAGGCTCCACACCTGGCTAAGCAGTTTCAATCTCCGTGCGTGTGTGTGTGTGTCTGTGTGCCTTTCAAAAGGGGAAGGGTAATCTAGTTGCTAGACGTGTCTGTCTCTCTCTCTCTCTCTCGTAGTCCTTGGATGACCTTGAACAGTCATTTAACTTGTGTTTATTTGCCCATCTCTACCTGGGCAGATATTACTTCTGTGGTTTGGAGTGTTGAGGTTGAATGGATGTCTCTGAAATGTTGTGGATGAAAAGTGTTGCTGAAAAGTAAGGTATTCATACCGTCTCTTCAGACAGCTGATCGGAGTTCAGATTCACTTGCCTGTCTTGCTGTTTCTTGCTTCAAAGCCGTTTGGACACTTGGATTGTGCGGGAAGTCAGAAGGCAGTAATAGCAGGGCTGTGATGCAGACAGGTGTCACAGCCTTCGCTCAGCTTCTACTTCTTGGCACTTGCAAGGCTGTTGATAAGGTCCTGTTATGCTGGTATTGTGTTATTCTTATATCTGTCTTGGGCCTGCAAAGGGTCTAACAGCATCTGTTTCTCTGACACCTCTGCAGGCTCTCTGGGCATCTCATTACTCTTTTCAGGGAAGAGAGCATTGCAATCCAGCTACCTCTGTCCACAGAGAGCAGAGCTCATCTCCCCATGCCAGCCTGGTTTCCGTAAAGTTGGAACTCAGAGAGCGGGTTGCAGTTTATCTCTCCAGGTGCATAAGGCACGTAATACCACAACAATAAGACAGTATGTGCTGAAACCATTCACCTTTTATTTATTCTTTTGAAGACAGCAAAGCCTCAATTTTCTCCCCTTCAAAACATCTCTTCTCTTGGCTCACAAGAGAGGGTGTGGGACAGGCCAGCTGTGGACAGGGGTCTGGAAAACCTGGAAGTTGGTTCCTTGGCACTCTTAAGTCCAGTGACTTGGCCTGTGCTCATCTCACCACTGCTTCTTTCACTTTAATTCTTGTTGAAGGCAACACCTGATTTTTACATTTTCAGATCTACCAGGTTTTTCTGCCTTCTGCTGATATTCAGGAGAGATGGGGATGTGGTTTTCTGCAAAATGTCAAGGTCTCTTCCTGGAGAGCTGACAGCATAGGTGTTTTATATGTATGCGGGCTATTGGGATGAGACATTCTTACTCGGAAACATTGGCTGAGACAGACAGACATTCCTCCTGCCACAGAGAGACAGGCAGGCACTCACTGTTGCCAAGCCTGGAAGTATTTGGCATGTTTTCTATTGCCCTACTTTTGTGGAGTTGTTCCTGAAGTTTTACAAGTACGTGAGAATCTTAGTTCTGGGGGTTTTTTGTTGTGTTTTTTTGTTGGTTTTTTTTTTTGTTTTTTTTTTTCAAATTAAAAAAAGAAAAAGGAAAGAATAAATAAAACAGTCTAGCCCTCCTGCCTAGACAGCAGTGGTATGAGAATGTGACACAGGTGCTTAAAACCAGAAGGCAAATGTAATAACCCCGGTGCATTTCTAAACAGTTTTACAAGTCAACCTTGTGGGTTTTGGGGAGTTTTTCACTTCTCTCTTGGGTTTTAAATATGTGAAGAGTGTGTAGCACGGCTAATTTTCTTGAGTAAGGGAATATTTGTGGCTCTGTAAGAGTTCACACATCTGCAGTGTCCCCTGCAAGCAGTAACGAACCGACCAAAACAATCAGTCTCCCCAAATTAGAATAGCCTTGCATTTTTCAAATCTCATTTGCATTCTCATTTGTGCTTTTTCAGTTCTTCTGCTTTTCAAGCCTTCCTTGCAAACGGGAGGATCTTAGGCTCTATAGTTTTAAGCGGAAGCCAAGATTTCATGTAAGAACATGATTCTGGGAAGTGGAGCTTTGACATTTTCATAGCTGTGTCATATATCATCAGGCTTCCATATGAGCCGGCAACACTGTTTACACAGAGATGAACATAATTATTCATGGAGGGGCCCTGTTCAGCTTCGTATGCCCTAGCTGATCTACAGAGAAGACTGACTGGTTCTGCAGGCCTGTATCTGTGTCCCTCCATGGGCTTGCAAGGACACACTGGGCTTGCAGGCAGCTGCCTGCACGCTTTCATGTTGGTTCTACAGGCAGCTGCGGAGGCACGTGCTCCCGAAATCACCGATGAATTCGTAGGCACACGCTCACACCTCTGCATTGCCTGAGAGGAGGGACACATGCAGTCAGACTCTGACAACAGAAAGGTTTCCAATAAAGCTGAAACACAGAGGTATTGTTTGTCCAACTGCTGGCAAATGCACAGAGCCATTGTGTGGGTCTTGAAAGCCTTGGCGCTTTATTCTCCGCAGACTGAATGGCAGCCGTGGGTAATAATAACACAAGATTAAAAAAGCCAACATTATAGGGGCATTTACAACCCGCTGAGAGAGTGAAATCTCAGCAAGGCTGAGCTGTGTCTCTAGTGATCCTACGTTTTTAATGCTTGATAAGGAAATGATGGGCAGCTCTGGAGAAATGGCCACCGCAGAGCAAGTGAAAGGGGAGTGGGTTGTCTGTTCAAACGCTGCAGTAAGTAGAGTGGGACAAACGGAAAAGCTCTCTGCACATCAAGTGACCGGCCTGTCCCCTCCCGTGCTGGGTAGGCTGGGGGGGGGGGTGGTGTGGTGTATGTGTATTTGCATGCCTGTCTTTTCCTCCCCGGGCTGATTGAAAAGCTAAGGCTGGCTAGTGTCAGTGGGGCTGGGCTCTGTTTGTGTAAATTAGAGCCTCGTGCTTGGAGGCCTTTGGTCAGCATCAGCCAGGGTGGTGCTCTGGTAGCCGTCAGTAGATCCATTCAGGACCATTCATCTGTGAGACTAGCTGTGGACCGATCGTGGATAAGAGACGGTAGGATTAGCCTTCTACCTGCAGGAGCAGCCAGCCTTTCTGTGAACTTTAATTTTGGGAGGCAATAAACATTGAGCTTTCGGAATGCAAGTCTTGGTTTTAAGTCACAGTAATGACAACTGCCTTACACAATTTAAGCTTAACTGACTGATACGGTCTCACATGTGGAATTTCTTTATTTTCAAAACAAAGAAACACCACCCCAACAAAAAAAAAAAATTAAGAGAAAGTTCCTTATCTTAAAAGTCATATCTTTAAAAGACTCAGCTTTCCTCTGCACACACATGGGAGTTGTATTCAGTAAGCCGGAGGCAGAGTACCGGCCCATAGCAACGTCCTCTCAGGATATGCCTAGGCTGCAGAATAATGATGACATATCAAAGCCAGGCCTAACCTTGCTAGCTTGGGTATTACCAGCAGGCTAACCCTGGCAGTGCTGAGCTGCTGGAATACATACCCACCTGTTCAGACAGGTTTTGCAGCTCTCTGCTACTCAGCAGGTTTGTGAGGCAGTGTCTTACAGATGTGACCTTGGTCTTTGGTATTAACAACGCAACAAGTGAAATGGCGGGAGGCATTTTAAGTAATAAAACATGTTTTAATAAGAATGCATGCTTGCCTGGCTAGGCCAGGTGTGGTTAATGACTGTACTTTTCCTTTCTAAAAACATTCTCATCTGTTCAAGTGTCTTGCTTTGCTTGTGCCAGGCAGCATGGCATGGAAATTGCTGGGCCCCGGGTGCTGTTTCTTGTATGGGACATTATGGGGATTCAGAAATCCAGGCTGCTTCACAGATTCATTTACTTGGATTAATGAATCTGTCCCTGCCTCTGTTTCCCCAAGAGTAATGTGAAGTTACTTATGTCACAGGGATTTATGAGCTTCTTTCTATATTCACCATTTTGTGGAGAGTGAAATTCAGCTTGGAGGGCTCTGCAGAAGGGCGAAGTGTTTGAGTTCATTCGTTTCTAATCCTGGCTACAGAAAATTGGCAAGTTCCTGCTTAAATTCTCTTTAAACACAAAATATAAATGCCTTTTGATTGACTTTTTTTGGTCCTTTTTCTCTCTCTCTCTTTTTCCCATCCTTTGTGCCTTGTTTTTCTTTTTAAATTTTACCTATCTTCAACTGCAAACTGTTCAGGTTGGGACCTGAGAGCTCCTCTGTGCTGGCACAGACCTGTGGAAGAAGGCTGTGGGCTTATTTTGTTTCCACAGGTTGCAAGTATGAAATGAAATGTTAGTGGTAAGGTTTTTCTGGGGAGAGGATGTAAAGTGGTGTTGAGTGACACTAGAAAAGAACGGTCTGGGAGGGGGGGAAGAGAGGATGTAGCTAAAACTAAATATGGTGCTTGCTTTTTGCCAGAACCTTTGCAGTAGAAGCATGGATGTATTCCCAGTTGACAGCTCCCTTGTCTCTCTTTCCCCCTCCCTTTTCTCTCTCCGCCTCTGGGGCTACTGTTTTAGGATGAGTTGGTTCCAAATAGACAATACTTTTCTAGCAGATAAACGGACACCTAAGCAGCTGCACTGGTATCTATCATGAACAGACATGCTGCACACTGAGGGAAATTACAAGATGGGACCAGCATCATTTGTCATATTTAAAAGAAAAGAAAGCTCCCCCTCCACTTGAGCAGCGTCCACAAGACAAGCAAACAGCACACTTATAAACTGTTGCTTTCTTTTTCAGTCTCTTAATATGGTTTCAAATGCTCCCGTTTAAACATTCCACCTTTAGGTCCCCTTTGTAAAGGATGTGTTTTAGACAGATGGAAGCAGGTCTCTGTCCTGACACAGATGCAGGGCTATATATTTGCAGTGGAGGAGATGGAAGATAATTATTTAGGAGGCTTTGGGGGCTTATTCCAGCATCTGGTATTCTACCAGAGTGCCCTCTGAAGAGAGAAAGGGACGGAAAGAACTACAGAGAAAATGCTGAGCTTGTTTTTCACTTGGTAAAGGTTTTTAATCTTGAAAGAAGGATTTGGAATTTATGCAGGAGGAGACATTGATTGAGAAATAACGATGCATCTCCCGGTGTTCACCATTCTCCCTTTGTTTGCTCAGATCCATGTTTCAGGTTGTAGGGCATCTTATCTGCTGTTCTCTTAATTGCATTGGTTATGTTGGGCGCCGGTGGGCAGTTGCTCGTAACAAATCTGTCTTTCTGAGATACTGGCTACGATGGCTTCTGCATTCAGGGCTGAGCATGCAGCTTCACGCAGGTTGCTGCCTGGGTGTGCCTGTGGTTGGGCATCTGCATGCGATCGCATGACTGAACATCTCCATGGCTTCCTAATCCATCCGCAGCCTTTCCATTCCAGTTCCCGTGTCGTGCCCGGCGGGAACGCCCAGTACTGCGGATTCCTGAGCCACTGCTCACGCAGCAGGCACGGCTTCCCTGCTCCTCTGCTCCTTGATGTTGTAAAAGGGGAGTGGCAGAGTGAAATGTTTAGGGTTCTTGAGTGACTTCTGAATCGAAGAGGTGTGGTTGAGTCATTTGACTGTCTCAGTTCAGGTCATTAACATTTCAAAATGCCTGTTATTTCTCTGGTTGCCTGAACTTGGTAGAGGATTGTCTAATTGGGGCTTGGTGTGGGCCAACCGACCAGGCTTCTCTTCCTTGTGGTCTAATCAGATCTTGCAGCTCCTGGGACCAGATATTTCAAGCTACTTAAAGACTGGCAGGAGTTAGACATACAATTAATTCTTTAAAATCTGATACTCAAATACCATAAATGCTTAGTCAGCAATAAGCTTCTGGTGCAGAAGAGCTGCAGTGCTGAGTCAAAAGGGGCTGATTCTGCTCAAAGATATTTCAATTTTTAGTTTTGTACCTAGGCAGTGGAGGTAGTCTTCCAATTTTTTTTTATTATTATTATTATTTTTAAATTTACCTGTAAGATCTTTACTGTGACCCTAGTCTTCTGGAGATGTTTCACAAAAACAGAGAGAAGTTACACCCCACACCTATCTGCAAACAGACATGATGATTCCCAGTCCTCTCTTGGCTCTATCATTGCTGATTTTTGCCTCTTCTGCCAGAAGAAAAGGAGAGTGACATCTACACCCATACGGGTGAGATGAATACAGCTATCACACAAATAAAATTACTGGCTGCCGAATAGCAACAACTTAATGAAAATGTGAACTGTTAAACAAATAAAGCCAGTCAAGCTCATAATACTTCTGTGTGGAATTTCACTGTATCACTGAGCAGAAATAGAATTAGGCTTAGAAACAGGGTATCTGGAGAAGTTCTCTCTGCCTGCCTCTGTGCTTGGTATATGAAGCTGGGCTAGACAGGAGTGAGCCATACCTTAAATGTGGACATGCTACCCCAACCTGGAGAGGAAATCTCTTTATCCAGTGCAGGAGCCTGCTAAAGCAAGGCAGAAAGGGATGAGATAAAGCACTAGATTTCCTCTGAAGCTTAAATGCAAATTGTACAGAGGGATGGATCCCTTGAGAACTGTGTGATTTTGTTTTTGCATTTCTTTAGCATCTTCTGCTGGTGAATAATTACCGTACTTCTGTGTGGTTAGTAGCATTACTCTTATGTACAGGAAGGGAAACAGAAATGGGGATTTATCTACAGCTGCTGGGTGAAGTTGGGAGGAGTCTGACAACAGAGCCTAGGACTCCTGCTTCGGCCCTCCAGGCAGTGCTTACCTTCCTGTAGCATGTGGGAAAACTGTAGGGTGTAGTAACACTTGCAAGCGGCAGGTGAAATCCCCAGGATGAGAATTTAACAACCACTGTGGAGGTCCCATCTCAAAGGCACAGGGCCATAGCTGAGGGGTTGTGAAGTGTTTTCAGCAGCTCTTCGCAATCTTCCTGGACTTTCCTGTGCTTCCACTTTCATGAAAATTCCCAGAATTAAAGACATGCTCGTTAGAACTAGTGCAGATTAATACTCTGTTCTAGGATGAGATCTGGCAAGGCAAAATGCAGTATGTAAAGTTGGGATCAACTTGTGAAGAAGCCCTGCAGCCAAGGAGCTGCTGTATCTGCCTCCGAACAAAATGATGTCCTCTCTCCCTGGCTTCTCCCGTCCATCTGTGTTTGGCTGTGAACAGTTGGAGACAAGGCGTGGGGTGGGGTGATCCCTAGGAGTTCAGAGGACAACTGGGGTTGCTCTTTCTTTCTCCTGCCTCTCTTTTCCTCCACCCCCACCCTGATGGTGTTTCTTCACAAGAAAGCGTGTCTCAGCTGGGCTTGGTCTCAAGACTTGTGTGGAGTCACTGCTGTCTTGAAGATGTATTGTGTCTGGGTCATGTGAAGCTTTAATGTGCTGGGGAATTAGAAATGTTGTAGGAGTTTATATTCTAAGCATTATTTTTCTGGGTGACCTTGTGAAATTTCCTTGCACCAGATCTGTATCTTGCCGTCCTGCTGCCTTTATCTAATTTGTTTTCTTGTGTATGTTACTGACATCCAGTGAAGTGTAATTTGTTTGAGAAGTGGCACTTACAACAAGGATCCTGCTAGTAATCCCTGCATTGAATCCCTATATACACAATGTTCCAGGAATAATTAAAGTCACAAACTTCAATCTTGAGGGATGCACAGGGGAAACCTATCCTGAAATGAGGCTTGGCATATCTGACTTTTCTACTTCCACTGCTTTTTAACAGTAGGATTTGCTATTTTTGTTCCAGGACTGAAGTAGATTTAAGTGGAAGTCAGACGTTCTGACTTTACACATCCTAACAACAGTGTTCATCAGTCAGTATTCTTACTGTATCCTTTCTCTACCCCTTCTCTCTACTAATTTTCTTCAGTAGTCTGCAGGGATCATTTGCCAGCCTGATTCAAATTCCTGCACTTTCCTGGCATCTTGTTTTAAAATATCTTGCATCATGTACTTTCCATTTCTGTAATCCACTTAATCCAAAATACTGGAATGGCTTTGCAGGTATTTATTGCATTTCTTTCTTCCTTGTGTTAGGAGGTAACAGGTCATTTATACAACTTAATCCAAAGTCTCTTGGCTTCTGGGATTATTTTTTTTCCTTTTATTTTCCCACGGATTATCCTGGGGGCTGGTAGCAAGAGCAGGAACAAGAGTATGGAGAAGTTGCCTTTATTTCTGTATACTGTTTCATTACGTTGTGCTCAGAGCACGGCTTGGCAGTTTAGCAGTTAAACCCCTGCAGCCGATGTCCCCCAGCAATAACACTACTGTTGCCTGTCCTTAATTTTTGGAAGCATTGGACTTAGGGTTTGAAATAATGAAATGCTCTTGCATCAGTAAGTGGTTTTCCATTCCTTTTGGCTCTGGAAACGGATATTCACAGTTGGGTGAAGTTCATTTTAATCCTCGCAAAACCAGAGCTGGATTTGTACAAGTTGTCGTTGTTCTGCTTTAGAAACATTCTGTGCCTTCTGGATCCCTTTATCCCTCCTGGGGGCTAATCCATGAGCTTGCGAAATGCTCGGGGCGACTGCAGTTGCGGGATGGAGGGGCATCCGGTGTTATCTCCTTTTCCTCCTGTATTGCCTTCTCTTGCTTGTTCCAGAAAGGCACAGTAGTGTTCGTAGTGTATACTTTCTGATGTGTATAGATAGTGGGATGTAATTATCTTCCCCTGAGGTAGAGTCATTATGCTGGCTGTAAAGAGAGAGGGTCACAGTCCTAATGGGAAATGATTTTAAAGCAATCTTGACCAAGTCTAGTGGAGCCATTTCAGACCACTTAAAACTCAGCCAGTCCTTCACGGCACTTGTGATATGTCCACTTTATACGGTGAGAGGCAGTGGGACTAACACTTGTTGAGGGATAAAGAAAATCTATGATAAACTGCATCATCAGCTTTGGGCAAGTGTTGTGTGCTGCCACAGGGGGAAGGTGCAGACAGAGCCCAGTCTTTATTATTATTGTTCTTGATACTGATTTGGAAAAACGCAAGGCGCCTGCAGAAGTGATAAACCAATAGTCATGAAATCTGCCGCCTTGGGCTTCTTGAGCTGCAAAAGCTGCCCCTCTGCCCCCAGGCTTGATGTGTGCATCGGCAAAGAGGATCCCTCCCCCAGGTTTGATGCCTGCAGAGGCAAGAGAGGATCCCTCCTGTTTCCCAAGCAGGTGGCTGGGCAGATAGTGGCACAGTCCCCAGATCAGAGCCAAATCGCTGGCGGATTTGGGAAGTTCAGGCTTCAAACATGCACTGACTTACAAGGCAAATTTGGTCAGATGTTGTTTAATAGCAAATACTATTTTTTGTTATGTTAGAAGAAGACAGGCTTCAGCATCCTTCGGCACACGGTGGAGTTGTGGTCAGTAGCAAGATGAGAAGAAAGACTTTGGCAGAGCTGATGGAAGGTGGCAGTCAGCAGTTGTAGGTCATATTGAGGGGCACTGGCAGGTCTGTTGGGACCAGCCCGGGACTAAAAAGCAGACACCGCTTCACGTAAGCAATTTTCTGTATTTCAGTCCTTTATAGAAGCAGAATAGGCAGGGCTGTACAGGTTAGCAAATCTCTAAGCTAGTACCCAGGAGAGCAAGAATAACTAGTGAAATGCTCCATGTCTGATTTTCATCCTTTGAGCTCCTCTGTAATGTTATTGGAAAACAAAAATTGTTTAAATAATGGAGCAGACCCAATGAAATTGTGCAGTGATGCAGAAGGGGTGAGGAAGGGTTATTTCCTTTCTTTCCATTACTTTTCTCCTCCCGCCTTGCCTCTCAAACGTGGGTGGAATATGCATGTCAGGCACTAGAACATCAGCCTGGCCTGGTGGCTTTTCTTAATGGCGAGAACGAGATTAAATGCAATTAACATTGATTGAACAAAAACCGCCCCCAGTTTGTATGCCGATTAATTAACAGCCATCCTTTCAGCAGTGGCCCTTTGTAAAGTGGTGTTTGT
Organism: Scopus umbretta; assembly: GCA_013400535.1. Lineage (NCBI taxonomy): Eukaryota > Metazoa > Chordata > Aves > Pelecaniformes > Scopidae > Scopus > Scopus umbretta. Next base: position 19,374 of record VZTL01065353.1, on the reverse strand, counting down.
TTCTCCTGGCCCCGGTATTTTCTAGCACGTGTCCAAAATCAAAAGCACTGAGCGTGTTCCCTCCTGCGATGTCTGGGACTACCAGCTCAGCGGGGAGATGCGGCCCCCCAACTGGGATGATTTTTCCTGCAGTCTGGTAACTGCAGAGCTGCTCAGTCAGTGGCAAAACATTTCCTGTTAAGCAAGGCTAATGACGGGAGCTCTCTGCGAGTTAGAACAATGATCAGAACAATTGTTTGGAGGAAATCAATGTTATAATGCATGAACAAACAGGTGAGTCTCAGAACAGCTAGAGATCAGTTGTGCTAGTAAATAACTTTGTATTTGGGTGATGCGAAGCAATGGGAGGTGTCAAGGCAGGGGAAAACAAACAGTGTGTTGGCTCTTGTGAGTCAAAGAAGAGTGAGGAGTGGAGGGAGGGAACCAGACAAACTGTTTCTGTTCCTTGCACTCTGTTGTTGGGGTATGTAGATCAGGGGACTTTCACGTGAAAGCACTTTCTGGGGTGTTCTGACAATGTGTCTGGTGAGTCTTTTGAAAGGCGTCTTTTCTGCTGTCAAGCCAGCTTTGAAGGCACCATCTGGGGAAGTAGCCAAGAAGTCATTGGGTGAACTTCTCTGCTTTGCAAAGCTATTGACACCAGTACAGAGAAGAGGGAAAACAAAACTCTCTTCATAGCTTTTTGAATTAATGTTTTTTGTTGCTACCAGACATACTCCTGCCCCTTCTTATTCGAAACCCAAGGACAGGAACTGTTGGACTCCTGAAGGATGAGAGAGACAGAGAGGCTTTTCTGTGCAATAACTATATGGCACAGAAGTGCTGTGATCCATTAGTCAGCACAGCTGCTCCACAAAATAGCCAATACCCTGAATGTAACAGAACAAATTGCACATAACCAAAAAATACCTACAGCATACATCAAACCAAAGTGACTCAAATGTCCCTTGCAGCACTTTGGGGTGCTAATAGCCCCGCAACAAATGCCTTATCCAGTGGAAAGGCCTTGAACACCCATCTTAGGACAGGTCAGGATTTTTGTATTTCGTTAGTGCCTCTTTCCAGACTAACTGAGATGAAAAAGTTGTGCAGTCAAGTTACTGAAGTCTGCTGTGTGCCAACAGGTATTCTGGTTTTGAGAGCGCTGCTTGCACACGGCAGGGAACTTGGAACTATGGAGATTAATTTCTACTTCGTCACTGACATTCCAAATGCACAGAGTCATTTATCATGGGGATCTGCTTTCTGCTTTCTTCATAGCTACCCAGTGCCCATATGTGCGAGTACTGTGGTGCGACTGCTTAAAGGAATATTAGAACAAAGGTAAGGCACTCACTGGAGGAAACTTGCGGGGTTTACCCCATGAGACTAAAGGCTGGTTAAATAACTATGTCTTAGCACAGCTGAAGCTTGGCAAACAGCATCTCTGGCAAACACTGAGGGAGGAAGTTCTTCAGGGTCTGGGCTTTCAAGGAGGGAGATTCCTCCACTGGCTGTGAGCCTCCAGTGAGGCCGAAAGCCGAGGTGCAGAGCTAGCCAGCAACTGCAGGAGGCAGAGAGGATGCTGTGGACTCGCTAGGCAGAGCCGAGCTCCTATGCTGGGATGCAAACTGACAAAGAAGGAGCAGGAGGAAGACAAGACAGCGGTGCCTTAGCAAATCTTGCTGAGACTTGCTTGCCATGATGCTGGTACCAAGGCCTCAACTCTCTGTTACGGGAGGAGGACAGTGTTGGGTGTTGACTGGACTCCCTTCTCAGCAGGGGTGAGATGTGTGGAGCAGATCTAACAGCAGAGCTTGACCCTTTCTCTTTGCTCAACTGGAACCAGAACTGGGAAGCTACTGGCTTCCCCACAGGTGCTATGAAGTGGTGGGTTGTGTCAGCTGAGCAGCCAGCCAATTTTGACTGCTGTTAGTTCCCAAGTGCTGTCTCATGGTGGTGGAAGAGCATGGGTTAGTGGCTCAGGGTCCTGCTTGCCAGGAGAGGCGTGCAGGAGAGCGCTGCGTGCCCTCCAGTTGGATTTGCTGTGGGACTGAATAGGTTGCCATTCCTGTTGACGCTGCAGCCACAGCTGGGAGGAATTGCCTTTGTATGGACCCTTTTGTATGGATACAGTATTCATATGCAGAGGTGCTGGGCTGGAGCTTATTGAGTCTGGAACCTGGTGTCTACCTGACATTGCATTGGCAGTGGCATTAAAAATAATCTGCCCTCCCTGTGAAAGAAGGGCATTGTCCCTTCTCATTGGAGTATGCAGTATGCTCCAAGGCTGCTTGTTTCCTGAGTTGTTATTCTGTGAAGACTGCAGCAGAGACAAGCTAATGCCAACTGTGGGGCAGTTATTTTGTGATGAGGCACCAAACTTCAGGCTGAGCCTCAACTTAACTGGGAGTATCCTGCCGTGTGGGAACAGCATGTGATTGCAGGCTGCCTGGACTTGCTGCGTAAGCAACTTGTCTGGTGCGTATGCAATGATACAGGCATGCACGAGTGGTAAGGCTTCTCCTTCCCTTTCTGGGCTCCTTCTGCTCAAGGTAAGTGTTGTTAGCAACCTGGTAGCATCTTCCAGTGAGGATTCCAGGTTGGAAGGAAATGAAGGGGTGCCAAATCTCTAGCGGCATGGTTGCAGTCCTAGGTGGAATTAAAACGTTGCTGTAAACGGTTAGCTCAGCAAAGAGTGGGTTTAGTCTTAGAGATATGGCATCCTTCCATGCTATTACACAGCATGTGAGGCATGAAATTGATGCAACTGTGCTTTTGAGTAGTTAGCCACAGGTTTATAAACTGATGGCCTAGGAACAGTGAAAACAATTATATGAGTATTTGAACAAGCGTAGACTTATATGATGGGCTAACAGACCACAAGGCCTACAGGGCTCCCACTGCAGCGTGCAGCGGCTGTGTGACACTGCAGTAGCTGGCAGTGTAGACCTCTGGCCTCCAGCGTTGTTAGCTGTTCATCGTGCCTGCACCGCACGGCATCTTCTGCAGAAGATCCAGAGGAGCACGGGTTCGTTGCCAGCCAGAGACTGTTCTCTGGTTTCACTTCCTTTGTAAATTGAACCTTAGCAATATTAGCGGGTTCAGGATGGTAGTGGTCTATGCTAGCATGGAAGATGCTGCAAAATCTAGATTAGCGTCTGAGCAGGAAAGTCTGAAACAGCTGGGAAGGTCATCCCTCTGTACAGGCTGTTGTGTACTGGGAGTGCTTCAGTTTCCAAAAAATGCCCATCCTATAACCTTCATGAGCATTACATGCCCCTGCTGAGGGAGGGGACATTAATTAGTTGTTCCATCCAGCACAAGCTGGTCATAGAGGTAACTGTATTGGGCCACTGTTGGGAGCAGCGTGGGCTGATCCACAGTATCGTTACTTGCATCCTTTGTTCACAGAGGCTTCCCTTGGTGAAAGCCGCGCAGCAGGAAATTGGTGTCTTGCCTGCTGGGCAGCCCATCGATTCTGGGTCCAGTGCTCACTGTACAAAAGATTTTGAGAAAGTTTAGTCATCCAGAGTGAGATGGAACCTGATGTTTTTGCACAAGGAATGTTTGTGAGCCTCCAGCTCTATGTGTCTCTGGTATGTGGTTAGGTTAGGCTGGAAAGAGTTGATTGAGGTTAAGTGCTGGCTGTTTGCATTTTCTCCTGAAATGAGTAAAAATATGTAGTTATGATTTTGAACATGAAATCGTGTAACTATGATATTCTTTAAAATGACTTTAAAGAAAAAGGTTTTGCTATCTTCCATGAGGGTTAACCACAGAGTGGCTGTATCAGTGGCTTTTTCACAAAATGTAGCATTCCTCAGCACTTCACTGAAGTGTTACAGTGTGAATACAGCAAATTACTGTATTGCAAAATTGATTGCGAGTTGTTGCTGCTTTGCTCATTACGATTTGTGTGAGTGCTATTGGAGTTTTTAAAATGTATTGCTCTGTGCAAAACTTTTAAGTCACTAAGAATGAGAAAAATTACCTGGGAATTTAGAGTCAGTAGAGTAATATAGAGTAAAACAAAATCATTTGTCAGATTTCTGGATAAGCTTTGTCTAAATAATTTAGCAAACAATTTTCTCTTTATTCTTGAGTCCTTGAAGCTTTTCCAGTTCATTGTTGTTAGAGATGGGTCTGTCTTTGGAGATGCATGGTCAGTGTAGACTGAATATGTTGACTGTTCAGGTGTTACGCAGCAAATATCAGCCTGCTATGCAGAAGTAGCCCAAATGACATCCTCACCTTCTGACAGTTATTGCCAAGTGTGCTAGCATCATTATTTTGTGATGTTCTCCTTTCTGATTCACATTCAAGGAAGCCCAGTTTCTTTCCTAAGAAAGGCTAGTGCCTAGAGAGTAGAACCAAGCTCAAATCCAGCCCTAGTAAAAATGGGTGGTGAGACCATGTGCTAACTAACTATTCAGTTGTCTTTCTGTAGTTGATTTTAGTAGGGTCCTTTAAACAAGGGTAGGTACTGTCTGCTCTGCAAAATGGAGCTGTACCTATCCAGAGCATGAGAAAAAAGCACCATGTTGATGGGCTCACCCTATGCAATTCTGCCGTTCGTGTAGCTACACCAGCAGTTCGTTGATATAAAGATGCCATTGCCGATGCATGGGAGCTGATTATGTAGGTTTTGAAGTAGGGTCCAACATTGCTACCCCAGATCCTCAGAGGGAGAGGTGTTACAGCTGGTGCCAGGTGTGTTCTCATCCACTGCTGATGGCATTGTTAATTTAATTTCTTTTACTTTATAGAAGTTACAAGATAAAAATAGGAAGAGACCATAGTAGGCTCTGCAATCTCCATCCTAAAAGAGTTGAAAGCCTCCTGTTTTTTCTACTCCTCAGAAGTCCACAGCTCATACGCGGATACCTGCAGGATCTGAGGATGTATCACTTAAAAAACAGGCGGTTGCTGTGGGGACAAAGCAGGCATGATTTTGCTTTGAATTTTAGGAGGGTTTGGGTCTTAATAGGATAAAGGCTGTCAAACATGTCAGGAGTTAGGGCAGTCTCTGAGTCCCTTTCTTCCTCTCGCCTCTCTAGTGTTCACTCTTACGTTGATCCTGTTCCAGGATGAGCGAGTGGTGTGTGTGCATGTTTGATGGCAGCTAATCAAAGTACTCCCGTGTCCTGCTGAGGCTGGGACTTAGCATGGAGCTACACTTACTCCTGCAATCCAGCTGCTCTGAGACTTACCTGAGACCATGGCCTTTCTCTCCTGCTGTAGGCCATACGATTTATAAATCCTAATCATTTGTAACTGACCATATATTCTTGTTCATAGAATCAGTCTCACCTTTGATGTCATGATGTGCTGTCTTGCTTCTACAGTCCTGTGTCCCCTTGAGTATCTTCTGTTTTGCAGCAGGTGAAACCTGATGATTTTCTGTGGGATTTTCACCCTGCCAACATTACTCCTTCATTTCTGAGGGAAACAGTGCCATGTCAACAGCTGCATAACTAACTTGCTGCCTTTTCCTTTGTCTCCTTTTTCCTCCAGGAGCTGTTAGTTAATTCTGGATAAACATCAGCCACCAAGGAGCAGAGGACAAGGACCACAGATGCCCTTGGAAGCCCCAGCATCCTTCTGGATAGACCATGACCAAAACTGGTGCCTTCTGCCCTTCGCGGTCCAAGACAACAACATAGTTCCTCTTCTAATTGCCTGCATGTATCGGTGGATGTTCCTGGAGTTGGAAGGAGGGTCCTGGGGACAGGGAGACATTATCATTTCCTTTTTTATTGTATTACAATGTAAAGAATCATATTGACCCCAGCTGCTTCCAGCACAGCTTGTAGCTTGGAGGCTTGCCCAACACGAGCCTGGTTCACCCTGCGCTAGCTTTGGTTTCACCAATCCACATCTGAGTTTCAAAAGCTGTTATCTTTGTCCATTTGCTCTGGAGAAAGGGGTCCGAAGTATTTGGAGGTAACCCTGACTAGCTTGTTAGGATTAACTGTTCCTAGCATGCTCCCATCGGTTTCACCAGCAGGCGTTTCTTCCCTTCCAAGGTTCCCTCCTAAACAATAAAGTGTTTAATGGTCACTGTGTGCTGTGAGATACTTTCAGTCCCATGAGTTTGTAAATTGCTGTTTTCTGCCTACTATCCATGCCAACAAAAACTCCAAATAAGTGTGAGGAATAGAAATATTTCAAGTCACAGGTTATAAATCACAAAACTTGTTCATTTTGGTCCCAGGCTGAATGACTTTGGCTTATTTGAAAGTACTTGGAAGAGTGCGAAGTCCTGGCTGAAGGGAACTGGTGTTGGTGAATCATACTGAATAAACCTTTGCCTGCTGAATGCAGAGCCCAAGTTATCATTCTTTGCACCAGCTCTTGTGTGCAGTCGCTGCTTTGTCTGCCATAAACCACCATCCCTTTCAGCCTTGTGCTCTGTTTTGAGCCCTCTCCTTGTGGAGCCGAGGGACAGTTGGAGCTGTGTGCGTCTGGCATTTCATCCTCATAGAGGTAGGTGCGGCAGATATGCAAAAGACCTGTCAGCAAACCAAGAGAGCAGGTCTAGCTTGGTAACTTGATTCCCCTTCTCTGGCTAAAGCTTCTCCTCTGGCAGCATTTGCTGCTCTTGTCCTCTCTGACTGTATCTGACAGTTTCTGAAGAATGTGAACATGGATTTTTGGAGGTCATGTCAGAGTTTAATGTAGTGTTTATGAAAATGGACGATAGGGGCTGAGAATTGTTTTCTGTGTTATATTCTGCTTCATCTCTTTTTCCTTTAGGCAGCAACTTAGTGCTTTACATCTTTATTAAAGCAACAAAATGCCTTTCCTTCTTGCGGAGAGCGGATGCCACAACCCTCTTCCTCCTCAGAAGTGATGTTTGCTTACCCATGGCTCATCTGTTAGTCTCTGGTTCTGCAAAAATTTCAGCTTTTTATCACTGAGCAGGTCAAACTTGCTGTCCCCAAGGGAGGAAGGACAAGTTTTCCAAATTAAAGTAGGACGCTTGGTGCCCTCAGGTCTGTTTGTAGCAGTACTGGGTGGGCTTTTGCTGCTGCTGTCATGCCAGCTTTTGGATCTGCTTGGGAGAGCCAGGTTCTACAGAGCCACAGAACTTCTGACCCTGCATGCAGAAATTTAGAGCATCAAGGTCTGTCCCTGACTAGATTTTAAATTGTTGTTGGTCTGAAGAGAAAAGTACCTATTTTGTCTCTTCCTCATTTTCCTTTTGCCCCTATCCAATGTTGCCTTGGCATGAGTAATTTGCATGTCATTATTTCAGCTGCCCTAAATTGGGGGGGACTGTGATGCCAGGGCTGATTATTTGGCGGTACTGGACAATTTTCTCTGTTAGGCAACTGTAATACATTTCCATGTTCTTTTATAATGAGCTTTATTTACCAAATTGGCAATTCCTCTGTTGAGAAATAACTGATTACAGCATTCAGGGAGTTGCTGTCATCTCAAGATATGCAGGTGTCTGTGGAACATAAACAGATGTGATCGTTCAGACAGTGAACTCAATTGATAGAGGGTAGGAGGGAAAAATCAGCCATAAAATCATAAATGTAACATCTCCAGCTAATGTTGGCCAGGTGCATTGCGGCTGTTTGCAGCCCAACAAGGACAAAGTGGCACTCTCAGGCCATCCAGTACCTCCAGATGAGGGACTGCTTGATTATTAGCTGAAAATATACCTCTTGCGTGTCATCACACTTCAGTACTGGCTTGTCTAACTCTCAGTCTCTGGTAGTCTCTGAGGACAGACATTAGTTCATCACGTAGCCTTGAAGTGGGAAACTCCTCTGTCCTGCCGTTGTAAGGTTTGATTTTAGCTTACTCTGTGATGAATATCTACAAACTTCTTGGTGATCTTATGTCTGGGGATTGTGGTCCCATCTGCTTTCCAGGCAGTCCCTTTCCTTTGGCGTTTCCTAGTGGCCAGGAGCAGTTTGTTGTTGCTGTTGCCTTAGTCATCAGCTCAGGTATCTGAGCCTGGGGAGAAAAAAAAAGATGAGCAGAGATGTCGATAGGAAATTGCCAAAGATGAAGTTCAGTTTGCAGAGCCTCAGCTGCCATCTGAGGCAAAAACATACAGGTACCACAGCTTCTCAAGCAAGTGTTTTCTCTTCCCCTCCCCATCTTTGCTGCTCCTATGCTACCGAGGCCCTTGCAAAGAAGGAAGAAGCCCTGCATCTTCTTAGGCTCCCTCTCCTTATGTTTCTCCTTGGCTGCTTGTTGGATATTCGGAGCATGAATTTTTTTTCATGCAAGATTGTGACAGCAGGTGTCAGTTACGTTCCAAAGTGGCAGCAATCATTAGTCCTGGAGCATGGTGTCCAGTGTTGAATAGATGTCCTTATCACACTGCTACCATCACAGTTGGCATTAATGGGCAACTAGGACAGCGGGATAAACAAGGTCTGAATCTATTGTAGAAGTTGAATTGGAGGCAGCTTCCTCCAAAGGCAAGTCTGAGGTAGGGTAGGGGCATCCAGCCGTGCTGCTGTCCATGCTGCATGTGCTGGATAAAAAGGAGTTCTTTTGTGTCCAGGAATATCTGTGTCCTGTTTCATCTACTAAAACAAACCTGCCCGATGCCAGATGCAGTTCAGGCGCAGTGCTCCATTCAGCTGAACAGCTGCATGTCCATTTTGCCTGCCCGGTTATTGCAGTTCTGTGTGCAAATTGGGTAATTATGTGTACAAATGCATCCGGTAATTCAGATGCAATGTGCACAATTGTGGTAATTTCATGTGAAAATACAGGCTTGCAGAGTGCCCACTTTACCAGTATGAATTGTTTTAAAACTGGCCAGATGAATGGAAGGAACAACCTTTTTATTCATGCATAATTTCTTAGTATTGCAGGAAGGAAAAAGAACGAAAACAATGAAGTTAGAGAAGATACAGCAAATAACAGAACTGTTAGAAATTTTTCCAGTAGGCTTCAATAGCTTTTTAAATGAAACATTCAACAAGCACTTTGAGATTCCAGTGTGCAAGAACATCTCAGGCTCTCTAAGCACCAAATTTGTGATCTTGCATAAAAACACAACCCATTGCCTCCTGTTGTTAATATTTCACACTTGGCTTTGCAAGATGCCTTATCTAATATCCTCTCTGCATTCAGGCTTCTACCAACTCTGCCTTGTCCATAACGGGAGGAGCTGGAGGAGGAAGGCAATTGCCAAGCGTGTCTGTAATCTATGTAGGAGGGTTTTGTGTAGCTGTAGGGGGAGAAGAGTAAGTCTCATTTCCTATTTTATAGTCTGCTGAATCCTGTGATCTCATGCTGTGTGCTCCTTTTCCAAGCAGAATTTTTCAATTTGTCTTTCAAGTTGTTGTTATTTTTTATTTCCAAACTGGTTAAAAGTGTTTGTCTGTAGCTTGTTGATAAATTGTTTATGTCTGATTCTCTAACGTGCTTCATTGCCAGTCTTGTACGTGTCTTAGGACCATGTTGGTCTTCTCTTTGCCTGGTGACTTGGTCTTTTGCAGTTAGAAGCAGTATAGGTACAAGGATTCTCCCCTTGTTCCTTCCCACTCCCTCTAAGAGGAGTTGTAACTAGGTGCACCTAGATAAAATACAGTCTACAGCTGTAACAGCTTTTTGCCACCCCAGGGAGCCGTTGCACCCAGCACTGTAGAGTTATCAGCCCTCTTTTGGAAACCCATGGGAACCTGAAAGGCTGTTCAGACTCCTGTGGAGTTGGAGCCCCACACCTGCTCGCCGCCCCCCTCCCCCCCCCCCCCCGCCCTTTTTTTTTTTTTTTTTTTTTTTTTTTTTTTTTTAAATATGGATGTGATATTTCTGAACCTTATCATTCTGCTTCTGGTACACGTCTTGGTTCCTTGTCCCTTCCCCAGTTTTCCTGGGCTGATGGCTTGGGAGAGTGAAGGGTGATGCAGGCTGAAGTGATTAGCCTGGACCAGTAGCCATCTTTGTGCTGAGGTTTTTCAGGGCAAGAGATGACATCCCTCCATCTCCCACTCTGGTATGTAATTATGCCGGCAGAGTGGTAGTTACGCAGCCTGGGGCAAAGCCAAAGGGAGCAAATGGAGCAGCCGCTAGTCTCAGGAGGACTCCGTGTGAAAGGAGTGTCTTGGTTTTAATGACACGTGTGCTCTTTTCAGACTTTTTACAGAGGTCAGCACGTGGCAGAGAACTTTCCTTTGTCGTCTTCCTAGGGATAGCAGCAAACAACCTTTTGTTTCCAAGTTGAAGATGAAATGAACTGCTCCCTCTGGGGTATGTAACGAACTGCTCCTGAAGCTGTCTTCCACTTGTGAATGTCCTAAATTAGACGCTCTTCCTGCCTGCACTCAGTGGAGTAGCTTGTGCTTGATCCAGCCGTTTTGTTTGTGCAACGTGCTACAAGATGTTGACAGTACTTGTGTCTGGTTCCTGCTACCCTTTATTGTTTTCCATGGGAGTTGTTGCATGGAAGACTTGCTGTCCCAGGGAGTGTAGGAGAAGGGGCAGTAGGGACCTGGAGTCTCATTTTGATTCCTACTGTGCAACCTCCTTTGTTTTCAGAAAATTTGTTTAGAAATAAATACAATTACTGATATCTTTGGAGCAGGTTTGCTAATTAGCATGAGCTGAAACAAAGCCCTTTGGCCGATGCAGCTCTTTTTGAAAAGTTAGGATCTGCTCACCTTCTTTTGGGTCTTTTAAAGCTTTAATTTCAAAATCCTTTTTGAATACTATGTTAATATTGGGTTGACAGCTGCAGAATAGGTTGTCTTCATTCCCATCTACTGCTAACATTTATGGCAAACTGGTGCGTGCAGTTCAGTCCTATACATTCCTGCTTCCTTCTCTACAGAATTTCAAAAAAATTGTTATCTTTGCTGTTTAAGACCAGGAAAGGTTATTGGGTCACCCGGACTGCAAAGCAAGAAATGACCGAGGACAAGGAGCAGCTATAGGAGGGCCCATTCAGCCTTGCCGTGGTTAGTAGCTTTCTGAGCATCACGCTGGAAACTCAGTCCTCCTTGGTTCTCTGCATTTGGTCCTTACCAATTTTTTCCAGCAATAAAAAGGGCTTGTTTTACTTGAGTTGCACCCGCTCCAAGGCAGCTGCTGTCTTCCGAGAGCTGTGTGCTAGGAGTCTCTCGCCCTGTCGCTCTCACGGAGAGGCAGTGGCCGCCTGCTGTACGGCAGCGGGAAATGGACCTGGTGAGTACACTTGAACTGCTTGTCCCCGATCCAGTGAGAGCCTTCTGCAGCTACTGCTAACTGCGTGTGCTTGTCCTTGGGCAGTACTCACCTGTGTTGGTGGGCGATATGGCTGAAAGCGCTCTGTGCCCACATGCGCACGCTCCAGCTGTGCCTTCTGCGTGTGTGGCTGTGCCTGAGCAGCTCTGCTTGAGTCTCTGGGTGGGCAGCTCCTTGAGTACGAGGCAGAGCTGCTTCAGCTCTCCAGGGTCACTGGTCACTGAACAGGCAAATTGACAGGCTGCTGTTCCCAAGATCCACCTCAGGTCCGAGAAGGCTCATTTTGACCCAGCTGCATCATTAACCTGGGTGTACATACTCTGAAGCGTGTGAATGGGTAACTTAAGCCTTAAAGGTAGGGACAATATCCACTGGCACTGGGGGTGAGGGTGTGTGGGAGGCACAGCAGCTTTCAGCCTCTGACAGCTGAGCTGCCCAAGGGGTTTCTTGCTCACAGGGCAGGACAGGAGGGTCTCTCTGTGTTTTGGTACCTGGTGCTGAGGTGCTAGTGGAGTTGGAAAGGGCCTATCTGGCAATTTTTTTTAATGGCTTTAGATTGGTCTTGTGTTATTTAGTCCTTGAACTGCCTGAGCTAATTTCTCTAATGAGCTCCAGCTGAGGGACATGTGTCACTCCCTCAGAAGGAATGAGAAGGGTGTTATTTTTTCCCTCCTACAACCTCTTGAACATTCCTCCATATCCATTCTCTCAGTGATGGAGTCCATCGTCATAGTGAGTTTGATTTTTATTTTCTATGAATGGGGAGTGCCACTGTAAGTCACGATTAGCTAAACATAACATTAAAAATAAAGCACGGCTATTAATTTAATGGGTTCCTCGTTACAACCATCATAAAACAAGTAAACAGGAACTCTGCCAGTGCTGCTGAGCATTCCCCCTCTGAGTGGCTGAACCAAGGGAGACATTTGAGTTTTTGCCATTTAATAAAACCATGTGCGAGTGTGGCTTTTTAAAAATTAATTCTTTACTTTTCCTTCAGTAGCCTTTCAGCTGCTGAACAAGTCCAGCTGGTGACTGCAACGAAGCTTTGTGGCTCTTAACGAGATGGGGGGGAAATGCCAGTTCAGGATTTAGCTTAAATCATATCAGCCAAAATAAAAGCTTACAAAAGGCAGAGAAATTGCTCTTTATGGGCTGCTTCAATGAAACAGCCTTCATAGTCCCTTTAATCCTTATTTACTTCTTTCTTTTGCAAGCCTTCTTTGTGTCGGGACTTTTTCCTGCTACTCCTTAGCTTCTAGAGCGCTGTTGCCAACTAATGATAACTTCCTTGGATTGCAGTTTATTGGATTAAATGGATCAGCATCTGTGGTGGCCACGTAGACTGAGCCTGGCATCCACATGCGTTGCCCGTGTCCAAAGCCACCTTTTGCTGTGAGGTTTGCGCCTGCTCCCAAGCACGGCTCTGCGGCCGCATCTCGGGGCTCCGCGGTGAGAGGGTTGTCCAAACAGGGTATAAGCTGAGACCAGTAGACTTACATGTGTGCTTGGCGTGTTCCAAACTTAAATCATGTGCTTGTGCGGTGTTGTGGGATCTTTCGGTTAAAGAGGTTACAAAAAGAGAAAATGCTCGTCCATTATTTCAGGACTACATTCTGATTATTTTCTATAGTGCCTTCTGGTATCCTGAAGTATACATTCCCAGGCTGGAGGGCAGTTTAGAAAATGGAATATCCACAGTAATATATTTAATATACTTCATGGCTGCTTTCCCTAATGTCCTAATGAAACCCAGCCGTGAAACTTCAGTGCCAGCTGTCAGTTCCACCCAGCTGCTGGTTGGCCTGACCTCCCCGTTGCCAGGAAAAATGAACTGTACTGTCTGAAGGAAAGGGTTGCAATTTAGTCTGTGGCTAAACAGATAGAGAAGAGAAATCATGCTTCAGAGTCTAAGCTGATAATCTTCTTTGAAGCACCCTCAGACAGCAGGGTCTGGTTCTTCAGCTACTCAAAGAACAAAACAGATGTCCTCTTCGGTGGCTGCAGGTGGTCCTGCATTGCTTGTTGCTGATATAAACTCAAGTAGTTTTATTTGAGGCTATTTTCAGCCAATGAATGGAGTTAGAACTATATAGGTTATAGGATCTGATGTCAAGGTGACAGCATACAAGTGTGGCATCAGGAGAAAGGAAATCCTTTGTGCCTGGTGGGCCAGATGTTTTGAAGTGCGGTTCTTTTGCCGGGTAAAAAAATCTCTGTTGAACAGTGCAAGGAACTGCACAGAAAAATGAGACCCATGTGCATGCCATCATTTTAAGGCAATCTATATCATCCTTCTGACCATGAACTTGGTCATTGCCCACCAGTGCTTACTTGGTGGGATTGTTTGGGAGGCCCAAACTCAGCTCTGGAAAAACAAGCACACATGTTAACAAGGAGGTTTTAATAAGTTGTACTCAAGAGAATTGTGCCCTAGATTGCTTTCTAGTCACCCCTGGGACGGGGAGCTGATGCTCTAACACTGCTACAGACCTTGCAGCACTCCTGGGCAAGCAGATGACAATATAATCACAGCTGTTCTCAGGAGAGCAGAATTTTGCCATTCTCTCAACTTGAATGAAAATTAGATTTTACTAAGGAGTACAAGGTAAAAAGTTCCGAAACTCGGAAGCCCTTAGCCTTCATTGAGAGTGTGAACAGTGGAGCAAAAAGTATGAAACATGGCTCAGCCCTGCTACTGCCCTCAGTGCTCATGGATCTACCCTGTGATACAGGCTCCCTGGGGAGAGGAGCTGGTTCTCCTTGCTTCTTCTGATCCAGCCTAGTTATTTCCTTCCAGCCTTAGATTTCAGGTTAAGTAATTTATAAACCCGCTGTAATATTTCCTCTTGTTGCTCCAAATGCCCACATATGCTCCCAAAAACCCTTTCCAGGTTTTCAAGTTATATCAAAGCTCTACCTGAAGACTGCAAGAGAAGCACCTTTCATCTCATGGTGTCCGTATGTCCAAAAAGGCTGTGCCTGGCCCAGGGTTGTCTCGCCTGTGCTGAACCTGGGGTTGAGTAGTTCATGGGAGTGGAGGGGAAGCGCTCAAGGAAAAGGAGCGGTTGAAATGCACCTTTGTTAACTTGGGGAAAACTAACAGCCTTAGTTCTGGTTTCCTAAAGGTCCTCCAAGTCCTGAAAATTTGGGTCAGTGAATAACGGCATGTAAGGAGCTGTGCAATAAATTAATGGCCTTTTCCATACCCATGACCTTGTGTGCAGTGAATTAAGGAGTGTAACAGTGCCTTTAGTCTAAACTTAATTGCAAAGTCATCAGTGATTTTGTAGCTTCCTACTGTTGATGGAGATATTCCTTATCCCAGAAGTGAGACATGAACTTCTGGAGAAGGCTCAGGTAGTTTCTGCCCTTCCTAAAGCACTTGCAGGGCACTGACTGTGGGAAGGCCTGTGCAAACTGAAAAGCAAACATCCTGCTGTCTCTGCCTCACCACCATCCCCCACCCCTCACGACAAGTAATTGAGTGGCTCCACTTTATTAATGCCAATAACTTTCTAGTTTGAGCTGTTAGTATACAGTTTGATATTTATATTTATTTATTTGTAACGTCCAGACTTTGTACTGTCTGGATTAATCCTCAAGCTAATCTGATGCTGAGCTATTATTGTGACAATTGAGTATACAATTTGACATTCATGCTCTACCTTGTGTAGCTAATTTATGTAATTCAATTTATAAATTACATAAATTGGTTACATAATTTACCACATACCTTGTACACTTCACAGTAATATTTCCAGCTTGCAATTTAAACAATCCTTATACCAAGAATAATTTACACTGAAGACTCTTGAATAATTTTGCAATCTATTCCTGGACAGACAAGGAGTCGTGTTTGTTAAATAAACGCTTGCTGGTGTTGCTTTTAACTTATCACACTGTCCCAATTCCCAGGTAATCCAGCCCGTGTGTGTGTCCTCCTGGGCGATGCCGTACTGGCAGGGTGAGACCCATGCAGAGGTCCGGGTCTTCAGCTTGTGCCTTTCAGGAGCCTCCTGCCTGGGAATGATGAATTTGTCCCTCTGTCACCCACTGAAAACTGGGCTTCAGCTCAGCTGAGCCTGTCTGGAAAGCCAGCTCTGCTGCCTGCGGCCTCGTCCAGGCGCATGGACCTCGGCTTCTCCATCACCCACCTGAGCATGTATGTGACGGGGGATGGTATAATCATGGTGAGGGGAGGTTGGAATGAGAGGAGGCTTTGCATGTGTCTGGGAAAGCTTGTGGTGCAGGGGTAAAGGACATCTCCATGGGTGGTGGCCCAGGGAAGTTAAGTGTGATGAGTCCTTAGGAAATCTCTGCTTCACCCGGCTGGGGCTTAGAGGCAGACAGGTCCTGCCTCTAACCTGGTGGCACTGAGGTGTCAAAAGGATGTAGTGAAAGGCACAGGGAAACCCATCGCGCTGCCTGTTCACACCCACTCCATGCAGACAGCACCTGCAGGCATCTTGCAGGCAGCACCTCAGCCTTGAAGCTCTGTGCTTTCCTCCGGGGAGCTGCTCCCTGCGAGCAGCCCCAGCGCTGAGACCCCGAGGGGGACAGCAGTGCTGTTCATTGCCCATTGTTCGAGTGGCCTGTGGGGCATCGACTGGTCCATTTCCATCTCTCCTAGTCACCGGTGGTATGTGAGTTGCCATAAATGTTATTGTGGGGCTTGCAGGTGTAAGCCTGGCTGTCCAGCGCTGCCATAGCCCAGAGGGAGCACCGTGTTCCTCCTTACAGCTGGGCCCTATCTTGCCCTGCTGCTGAAGTTGCCAGAGCTCCTGCTCTCCAGGTCTGGCTTTCTCCCCTTCCCCTCTCTTGAAGTCCATGCTGTGGTCAGACAGCTCCCACGCTGGCAGCAGCAAAGCAGAGAGGTGCCAGGGCACGGAGCACAAGGGCAGCAAGGACTCGGCAGGCAGGCGCTCCTGTTAGCGTTGGCGTTGCCTTTCTTTTCCTGTCGCTTTTCATCCTGCCGTCACTGCCTGGCTCCCCTGCCAACCCTAGGAGGGGACAGTGGTGACAGAGGCTGTTAATTTGGCATCTAGCTGCTCCAAAACCCCATCCTACCCCCGAGCTGTTGCTCTCTGACTGATGCCTCCAAGCACCGCAGATCCAAACCTGCAAACAAGACATCTGGGAGTGTCGTCTCGCAGCCCTGCCGGCCACCATGGCCACCAGCCACCTCCCACCAATGCCCAACGCTCTCTTCCTCCCCATGGCGTTGCCGGGAGGGGACGTCCCCTCCTCACCCGCCTCAAGCCCCCTGGCATCTGCGGGACCACGGCTCTTCCCAGCCCTGCCTTCGCTCCTCCCAAACTACCTACCGGTTAGGACCAACAAATGAATTATTATAGGCACGCAATCCCTGTCATGGGTGCAAGCCGGACCCACGCACCCTGAACCTGCGTGGGCAGCCCCTGACCTGGCTGGCTCCTGTAATTATCTTCTGCAAGGCAAAACAATTAGGAGACTTTGCTCTCCCCTTCCTCCCTTCCCCCTTCCTCTTCATTGTTCTTGGCAAAAAAAGGTTAATTAAACTCAGAAAATATCCCTTTTCTCCCCCCTCCTAAGCATGAGACTGTTAATTTTCTCTTTATATTTGTATTTAATTAATTCCTGCAAAGGCTTCGACTATATTTTTTTGCTATAATTTCTTCCTTTGTCTCTCTCTCTCATTGTTAATCCTTGCATATTCAGTTTTTCCCCTCCCTTTTCCCCTAGATTTGAAATTCTATTACCATTTCAGAAGGCAGGCGTTTGAAGAGGAAAAATTGAATACCCGTCCAGTCTTGATAAGAAGGGACATTTGGTACTAACGGTAATTTGTGAAGCAGATTTTCCCCCCACCCCGCAGTTGGTTCCCCCCTCGCTTGCTCTCCACGCTCATGGCGGAGGATGCGTGTGTGCCACGGGGACGCTGGGGACGATGGCACGGCATTGCCTGCGGCCTTGGCCGCCCCTCCGTCCCTGGGTCGCTGGGTCAGGGCCGTGGTGCCCCAGCAGCTGTGCATGGGGATGGGGTGGCACGGCGACAAGCTGTCCCCGACACCTCCCATGTGCTTTCACACTCCGTGGGAGCTGGCCCCACACCCCCCTCCCTTTGCTCTTTTTGCACTGAGGTGGTGCTGTGCCGTGTTGCCCCCATGTTTTTAGGGGAATCGGGACGGGGCTTGGAGGTCACCCGCTATTTTCGGGCGGCGCTCCTCTGCCCAGCCCCACCAGCAGCAGCCCTGAACCTCCCTGTGCAGGGCCGAGGGGTTTCTTCTCGGGACGTCCCTGTGCGAAGTCGCGTGGCCCGTGTCTGTCTGGGTGGTGCGTGTGCGCTGGCGTACCTGCTTTTTGGGCGCAGCGTCCTGCAGCTGCTGCATTTGGGACGCGGCCGTGGGCACAGCCCTCGCCTTATGCCTGTTCCCACCGCAGCTGTGTAGGTGCGGGGGTGCCGGGGCGGCGGTGGGGGTAACGCACCGGGTGGTGGTGGAAAAAACAGGACCGGGGATCTGGGGATTTATTTGGATTTTCCCCCTGCTCCAGGCTTGCTGTCACCTCGCCATCGCTCCCCTCGGTACGAGCTCCCCTCTCCCAGCGCCCCGTGGCNGGGCGCTGGCCGTGGCGGAGGTCTGCGCCCGTCGCAAGCCGCGGGGCACCGCTCTGGGCCCCCCGGCCCGCCCAGGCGCTGCCCGCCCCCGCTACCGGGGAGGAGGAAGCCTGGCTGGGCCCCGCCGCGGGACTGGGGCTGAGGCCTGTCCCAACGCGTCTCACGCCGGGGACGTGAATCCCGGTTACGGCGCCGGGCTCCCCGGGGCAGGCGCCTTCACCAAGCGGCCCGAGGGACAGGCGCTGACCGCCGCTGCTGGCTGGGCGACGCCGCGGGGCTCGGGAGAGCGTCCCTTGCCCGGGGACAGGGGGAGGGCCGCAAACCCCCGGCCCGGCCGGAGCCTGCCCGCTGGGACGGGGCCACGGTCACGCCGATGCTGCCCCCTGCAAACACCAGCCCGAGCTGGATGGCGGCCGCCGTGGTCACCGGCGTTTCTGGGGTCCCAAGCGGCCCCCGAGCAGGGTCTGGGAGTTACGCTCCCGCGTGGGTGCCGTGCTGCGTGGCTGTGCCCCGCTCGGCCTGGAGGGTCCCGGGCCCCGGCAGGGCCTGAGCGTACTGCGTCCGTGGGTGCTGGAAAGTTAAAACAGGAGCCCCAGGGAGAACGCCCTGGCCTGGCACAGCCGTGGCCCCGAAGCGGAGGTGGTGGGACACGATGGGGAGATGATGCAGGATGTGAGAGCCCAGGGAAACTTCTAAGGTGCAGGGATAGCAGCCCGGGGGCGGCGGGCAGGGGGAGGACAGCCGGAGCTGCAGAGCCCCAGGGGAGCAGCGCTCTCCCCACCTCCCTCGCTGCTGTGTAAATCATGACGGCTTGGACCAAGCTGAAGTGAAATATTCCCTGTTTCCTTGCCCAAATCTGTAGTTTCCTTCTGGCTCCGAGGCTCTGGGCCATATTGCACATTTGAATTTAAAAGCAGACTTGTGCTTGGGCTTGTTATTTATTTATTTATTCTAGAATTATTATTTTCTTTAAAATCAAGGTCTTTTTTTGCTTCAGCTCGATGCGTCTTCCTGGAGCGATGGCTGATGGACCAGAGTGCAGAGGGCTGGGGGCAGAGGTTGGTCCCCGGCCCTGGGGGGTGTCCTTGGGGATGCTTGGAGCTGGGGAGAGGAGGGAGGCGGAGGGGAGAGCCTGGGAGCCCAGTGCTGGCTCCCAGCCCTGAAAAGGGAGGTGCAGAGTTAAGGTGATAGCTGGGGGTGCTGATGGGCACCCTGCTTCCCCTCCCTGCTGTAGGATTTGCCATCTGCTGTGCGAGAAGCAGCATTTGCTCGCATTGGGGATGTCACGCTGTGGATGATGTGTCCCCATGGCAGCATTGCTCTGGTCAGGCTGCGCTCTGCCTTTGCCCAATGAGTCTCACGTCCCCGAGGGCTGGGGTGCAGCAGGGAGGGTCTGGGCTGTGGAGATGGCCTTGTGGTTTGGCATGTCTTGGTTTCATCATCTTCCCTGGAAAGCCAGGAGGTTGGTGGCTGAGACTGTGGCACAGGATGCCCAAGTCCATTGCTGTCTCCTCGCAGGGGCTGTTGGGCACCCTCTGGGAGGTGAGCGTGGTGGGCAGGGATCAGCCTCACCCTTTCTTTGGGGATAGGAGCAG
>VZTL01065351.1:0-13365 GCA_013400535.1 Scopus umbretta | reverse complement strand
AGCCTCACCAGCACTGAGTACAACGGCACGATCACTTCCCTTTCACTCCTAAGGCCAAACCAAAAGAAACTTTTTCAAGAACTATTTCCCTGATAAGACTTGTAGAAACCACTTCACCCTGTCTTCTTATGTACTCTTGATCCCTCTTTCCCCACCAAGTTCTTCTTCTCCCAGCTTAAACTTTATGCCCATACCTGCCAAGGAGCTGCTGTAAACAGCTGAATGCTTCATTCTGATATCTTCTGAAGAAGCAAAAGCTTATGTACTTAAGTCGTGTCAGATATTAAGATTATTATTTTATATCTGTGGGATATTTTTAATGTGCAAATCTTAAGAGCCATAAGACAGTCAGTCTTCCTCCTACAAAACTCCACACTGCAGACATCTTCCAGGAATAGCTACTGAGAGTAATTTGTGGAGTAAATTCAAGATGCAGTGATAGTCCCAAAGGAAATAACAAAATTAAAGTGTTAGTTGCATTTTCAGTCAGCTATGTACCATACATTAAGATTTTGTAATCTCTGCAAAAATTCCAAACTAATAGCTTCAGGAAAGAAACTAACATCTAGAGAATCTGCAGTTATAGCAAAGCACGAGTCTGCCAGTACTTACTCCCATCCTTACCCTGATTATAATTCCCACATATGCATCACCAAAGACTATCTCTATATGTACCTGGAGCAGCTGCTTCTTTTTTCCAGGTTATGTATTTTATTGACACAGATAATTCCAAGAACCAATTTGCAGATTACAGAAAGCAGGAAAAAAAAAACTGAAAAAGCTGGGAAGGTATTAAAGCAAGGGTAGCTTACAGAGAACTCCTTCACTGTTTGAATACAGTAAGTCACTGCTGAGGACCCTATCTATGCTCACAGCAAGTACAAACCAAATGAAATCCACAAAGTGCAAAAAACTTTACCAAGGTAAAGACAGGGGGAAACCCCATGACAATACTCAAACAAGCTTTCTTTACATCTAACATTGAAGGTTTATATTTCCCCTCACAACTGAGTGCCATAGCTTTCAGAAGGTAAATAAGTTCCCTGTTTCACTGCTAACAGCCCACAAAGTTTGAGAACATCAGACAAATGGCATGCCAGTACAGCAAAATTTAAGCTTAAGCAACAAAATTTGCTAGCTATTTATTTGTTAACTTATTGATCAGGAAACAAAAATCAGCAAAGACAACATGATGGCCCTCAGGGAGCATTCTCCAAATCCTATCCCCATCCTAACAGATTTCTTTGGTTACTAAAACACAGACACTGCTACCAGGTTCATTACTATTGTTATCAAAATTACATAAAGCTAACAAAGACAGACAAATAGCTTTGAGTACCAAGTTTTGTGTGCAAATATCTCAAGTTCAAGTAGGAAAGTTTTATAAAACAAATCACCTTACCTTTGCAATAATTTCTGAAATATTCTTCAAGGATTGCTTGATTGGGTATTTGGCCATATCCCACTGGAACCTTGTTATATAAGTGACCAAGTCAACTAAAATTTTAAAGAACAACTTTGTTAAGATAGACCATAAAGACTGATGTATTATATTCCATGTAGGATTGCTGTAACAGAAGAATACTGTAACAGACTGTTTGTGGACCTTCACCATGTATGGACCCTGTCGCCTAAGAAATTTGAAAGTCAAGTTTTAAGTTATCCATGACCTCTGCCTTCAGATATTGGTTTCTCCACCTCTGTAGACATTAAGTGATATTTACTACTAAGTTGATGAGAGCTGGAGAAGTACAGACAAGACCAACTATTTTTTGCCTGGTGTGAAAAACAGGTAGGAGAAAGGAGGGTTACGATGGAAAAAGAAGGCAATGATTATGTGGCTCACCTGAAGCAACAGTTTTGTAAATCTACCTATGAGACCGCCTACTCCAAGCCCCTATCTAAGAATAACTGTGTTAATTAGGACTGCTGCACTTGTCTTCAAGTTAATCCACTCATATTAGCCTCTCTTGCATCAGTAAAAGCTGGGTTAAATTTTATGAAATGGCTTTGAAAACAAAACATTGATTTAGAGAC
Organism: Scopus umbretta; assembly: GCA_013400535.1. Taxonomy (NCBI): domain Eukaryota; kingdom Metazoa; phylum Chordata; class Aves; order Pelecaniformes; family Scopidae; genus Scopus; species Scopus umbretta. The sequence goes on along the minus strand of VZTL01065351.1, from coordinate 11,328 downwards.
CAGTGCATCTCTTTAATAAAATGGACAAGTATTTCCATGAGACAACTAATTTTATAAAGACATTCTATCATAATTTGGGAACGAGCGAGTATTCCAGCATAGCTTACATAAAATCATACCTATTCAGATGACAGACTAATGCAAAGAATGTTTACAGTGATCAGTAATTTTTATGTTCCACCAGAAAACAGTGATGACAAAATATAGCCCTAAAGGATCAAAAGGCTTCTGTAAGTGAGTATTTAAGATGTAGGTCTAATTTCTTGCCATTCTGGATCCTATAATTTGTTTCAGGGCAAGTGACTCATGGAAAAAAGTACTTCCATGTCTAAACTATGCTTTCAGAATGTCATACAGAGAAGCAGCATTCAGTGCGTCTCAGCATCATTGCCTTCTCTCCTACACTTTTATGATGCACATATCGTAGTTAACACTTTACCTCCATTAGCCAGAAGATTCTCCTGAACTTTATCTTTACTGTCTTCTAGAACATCAGCCATATACTGGGCCACTTTCTTTACAACACTGAAAAATGAAAAACAAAGGTATGAAAAAAAGAATGAAAAAACCTGCCATTTTGAGAAAATTAGTTATTTTTAAAAATTATTTATTATTTATGAAACTGATCTGAAATTGCCTGAGATTGGATTTAAAAAAAAAAAAANNNTAAGTTGGGATAAAAAAAAAAAAAAAAAAAAAAAAAAAAGAGTTGATTGCTCTACATACAAGTTTTTCAAGAGCACAAACTGGGCTCAGTATCTGAAGGAGACCAACTTCTCAAATACATGCCAGAACTTTATTTAAATCCTTCGCTAGTGTTGTTATACATCAGTTCTCAAGAAAGTGAGGCTACTTCCCTCACCTCCAGGTCATAGGGATTGACTACAGGTGTAATCTCACTATATTCCAATCTTGTTCTGAAGTCTGTGGTACTTTCAAAATCCTAACCCCTTTCTCAAAAATAGACAGCGAAGTAGAAATATTTGATAATCCAAATTAAACACAATGCAATCATGACAATGAAACACCAAAGATAACTGAAGAGCTATGGAGAAAGCCCATCCTTAAGCCCTCATGAGACCTGACACTCAAAACCTGCCTTCCTCACTAGAAAAGCTATGTTTAATATTACTCATATGTGCCATGCCAAATAGTTTCCTTTTCTATTTAAAAACAACTACTTCTCTCCTTGAAACAGAAGATGGCTCCACAAGTTCTGGTTATGTGAAATTTTGTTACGTTTGCTCAAAATCACTTTCAAAGGACCATTAGTTTCTTCAAAATGAATAGGTTTTGCATTTTAATGTTAATGTTGTTTAATCGTCTCTGTGGATTAGGAAACAAGGTGGTTACCTTCTCAAAGTCTGTAAATAGTACTCTAACTTGCTAAAAGAACAATTTTTACTCTATTTCATCATCGCTTCCTGCAGCTGCCAGGCTCAATTCTTAACAGTTCTGAAGGACCTGGCAGCACACAGCACTACTATCAGGAGAATCATCCTTCATCAACGCATAATGTCCCACTATTCCAGAAGTTGTTCAGATTTAGGTTTTTCTTTTCAAGTACAGATACCTAGGAGAAACAGCAGCTTAGCTTTCTGAAATCTTAGCTTGCTGACTGCCTCTAGAGGATCACTATGAAACAAAAAAGCTGGAAAAAAACTGTGTATTATTAAGACTCAGCAAACCATCACATCATTATTCTAATATTTTGCATGCTAGTAAAAATAAACTGTTACCCCTCAACAAATGCATCCAGTTTAGCCAGTTCATCTGATAAACCAACCAAAACATCCAGTGTGCCAACCTAGAAGGAAAGATCAATATATGTTAGTAATTGTATATGAACATGGAAAGATAAAACCAAATAACAATAAAAGCTAAGTCTCCTGAACAGATAGCTTTGCAGAACAACATAAAACACCATACTCTAAGATTTCATTCTTGTCGATTTAACAAAGTCACACTGTGTTTCATTTGCTCAAGATACCTCTAAAGCACCACTGCATCGGATCCAGCTCACTCTAGTTTGATGCACAGTTTCAGTCCTGCACTCCAGCATCCAAAATGTATCAAAACAACTTTTACATTATGAATTGGCTGCATTTCCCACAAATCACTAGCTTCAGCATTTGGTTTACTACTTTAGATCAAATATGAAATTTCTGTAATCGGGTATCTCAGTGCTGGAGGCAACCAGAACATTGAAAACTTCGAAGATACAAGAGTACTGCAGCAGTCAGACCAACAACAGTCTGGACTTTCTGCATCTCGAGTAATGGAACATCCAGTTTGTCTACAAGCTTTCACTCTTTCTTCCCTTCTCTTCCAGAAAAGACTTTCTTCCCTAATTTCATGTAATAATCTAGAGCAATATGTATACGTTTCTGGGGTCAGGGATGACACTTACCATTTTAGACTCTGTATTTCAAATGTGAAAATTGCAGCACAGTAAAATACTCTATTTAGCTCTTTCCTAAACAAGTCTCAAATGGGTCCAAGACATCAAAAATTGCAAAAACAGTATAGCTATGCTCAAGTTAAACAGTCAAAGGGTGATTATTTTTAAACAGGTCATATAATATCAGTGTATCTTTGGTTCTCTCTTCAAGTACTTACATATTTGTTCATTCTGTTCAATGAAAGTAGGAGATACCTCCAAAAAGATGACTCTTATCTTTAATATTTTAGCTACTAGTTTATATTTCTTGCTGAAATATTATTAGGCATAAGTGAATCTTCCATCTAGTCAAGATGCTATTAACATTATTTTTAGTCTAGCATCTTTGTTCTATATATTTGACCACTCAACTTTACAAGATTCACGTTCTTTTTAGCCTTGAAGCAGAAAGGAGCATAATTACCTAAATAACATCACAACCAAATCGCTTTCCCCGGTCCACCTTCTTCTGAGCTACATGCAGAATAAAGGAAGCTAATGTTTTGACTAGTCACTTACAAGCCACAGGACAAGTCTTTAAGCAATAAGGCTGCTGTTCAATGGAGGCTACATCACTGTTTCAATGAGTTTTAACTAAAGGATCTTGCTCCTTAAACAGTTTTACCAGGTCCACAGAAGCCAGACTATTTCCCATTGTATATAAAGCATACTCAGCTTCTGCCCCTTTTAGGAGATAGAGTCGAAACAAAACCAATCATTTATAACCTTAATGGGTCACATCAGTTTTCAGTGATAACTTTTTGAAATGTTGTAGGCACCCTACAGTTTGAAAGGCACCCTGACTCATGTCCAAGGATCTCCTGGGAGGAGGCAGACATTTGTTGTAGTCCCTTTTCTTACCTCTACGAGTATATCTCTTGAAATAACTCAGAACAGTCTAAATGTGAAAGTAAGTTATGGCAGTTGGAAGATCCTCTTAAAAGACACACTGAAGCACTTTGTGCCCTGTGCCCATTCCTTAGCAGAGACAGGAACAAGACATCACGCCACCTAAACTTGATCAGAGATTGGTGGCATTTTTTCCTATTCATTTTGATGTGCTTTGACGAGCTGTCACTCGGTTAAACTGAGCTCACAATTCTTCTTGTTTAAGAAACATTCATGTGTCAGGATAGACCTTTTCCTAATGAATACACTTGCTCGTAACTTTTCCATACCCTGATAACTGTAACCAGGAGAAACTCCTTTCAGATTTTGTTTCTCTTTGCTTCTCACAGTAATAGTTCAAACAGTTTTCTTCCCATTTCCTATAACACACATCAGCAGGTCACACTGGAATGCTCAGCCGGAGACAACCACTACTCTAACAGAAGAATGTTACTTCTGGACAGAGAAAAGGCAGCAGCTGTTTGATCAACCCCTGTATTTTAAATCAAGCCTTTTCACTGCATCTCAGCCAGAAAAGGAAAAGCAGACAATTCACAAGTAAAACAAACAAACAAAAAACTAAACGACCATCAAAAGAAATTGTGTCATTTGAATATTCAGGTCACAAGTCTTTGTTTTTCTTCTAATTTTCTTCTCCAGCTACCTGCTATCACTATGAGGTCAAGACTACTACCCTTGACAAACTGCTGTTTTAGCTGAAAGAATGCAGCTTGTTGAACCTTTAAAACTTACAGAGTGAAGAACTTTTAACTTATAATTACAAAAAAAAGATAATTGTTGCTTAAATTATTTTTTAGATCCACAGATCATCATCAGAAGTCAGCTGTTCTCTCTCTAAAGTCTGCATATATTCCCCATCTACAGTTTTAGTCTAAAGAAACAGAGATGATGCAAACCAAACACACTTCTTAGGACATGAAATGGGGCTTACATACCTTCAGGTCTGGAATATTGAACTTTGAATTAGTAGAAAGATTGTTATTTTTTGTAGTTGCTGCATGTAGTTTCTCCCATGTCTGTTGGCAGGTTTTTTCCCCAGGAGCAGAAATCAGCCAAAACTCAGTCATTTTTGTGTCTTTATCTTGACGCTTTCTGCTTCTGAAGCTAGAGGCAAGATGCTAGTAGAAGGGAAGCAAGGTGGGGCAGGGGGAAGAAAGAATAACTGCCATTAGTTCACAATTCAAAGCCTTGCCTGAAGAAAAACATCTCGTTCCATATTACTAAAGTGCAGTTCCAGCCACTGTAAGAGATTTTACCAAGAATATCACATGGTTCCCAATTCATTTTTTCCCTTTGTTCCAAATCACATTTGCACAGTTGGAAAGTCTTTTCAAACTGCCCATCCTGCAAGTTAAAGTGGGCTGAGTTTGCAACATTAGCATTTTTCCACTGCAATTCCACAAAAGATTATAAGCAAACAATCTAACTGAAAATAAATCCAATGAAACAGGACCCAGTATGTTTTCCAGCATCTGTACAACAGACAACTTTTCCTGAACACATAAGGGGGGGGGAGGGAACCCAAACCCAAAACAAAACCATCTTTTTCCAAATTTCAACTCTGACATTATAGCTTCTCCAATCACTTTTCAGATTAGGACAGTGTTTTAAAGTGAGTAGATGCCTAAAAATATTTAAATCCGATAAACTTCACTTTATTCGTTCAAGCAAAGAAGGTTCTCCTGGCAGCTAAAAATTTCAAAGAGGAGGATGCTTTCTAGTCTTGACATCTCTGTTGTCATTGCAGACCTTCAATGGCATTACACATACTGGCATTAGTCAAGAGAGTGTTGGTACTAAATATAAATTATGTTGAGCTACTTTGCAAACGACCTCAAGAAGTTAAGAGCATATACGTCCTTCTGTCACTAAGAAACAGAACCAGCCAGTTGAGTCACTGAATTTTTTTAATAAGGGAGTAAAGAAAGAAATCAAAGCGGACCTTGACAGAATCTAAATGTCAAATTTTGATATCTGCAATGTCTTCTGTAGCAGCTTTGAAAGACTAGAGACTAACCTACATTTCATAATGAGCACAGACTCCAGCACTCAATTTTTTTGGAGAGAATCAAATATTGTACTTGTAAGAATTAATACACAGTAGCAAACTTTGCCCAAAACAACACCTATAGGTCCTTCACCTGTGTAATCATTCTAGGGTCAAGTTATCAAGGGTGTTGAAGTTAGAGATGACCTAAAGAAAGATCTGTTAGCCAATTCTTTCGTTCAGCTACTCAGGAAGCCTAAAACTGAAGAAAGTTTACCAACCATTCAATTAGTATCGTGAAGTACATCTTGTCACTGGCATAAGAGCCATCCCCCTTCAATTAAGGGGCGTTGTTTATAACAAGAGATGATGACATCCAGTTATCGAAGCTCTTAATACCACGCACTCCATGATGTCTGACACTCCAGTAACAGGTAGTACCACAGCAGTGCTATAATCCTAAATACAGACAATGCCAAGGCGGGTACAGGTATTTGAGAAATCAGAATATTGACAAGACCAGACATGTATCCCACTCCACACAAGCTTGTCCAGCCTGACCCAGCCCAGTTTTGGACACTCTCCTGTGCTGGGGCCACATGCCTGCACAGCTGGTTCTATTCAACAGCAGAAAGTGAAGGACCTGGAAATTATCCATGCTCTCCTCACTGGCACTACTCTCTCTTCTCCCCTAGCAAGTTGCCAAAGCAGCTTAGAAGGAGAAGAGATAAGGAGTTCTTTGCTCCTGGAAACAGTATGGGTGAGAAAAGTGGCCCTATCTCAGAGACGGACAGGTGAAAAGACTGGGTCTATTTCCCCCACCATGCTGTGGCCTTGCCTGATGGGGGAAGGTCCCCGAGAGCAGACTCAGAGAGGGGGGTGAAACCCATGCCAACAGCCCTCCAGGCACCACTGGCCCCTCACGCTCAAAAGCGCATACTGTAACAGTCCTTGGTCACACCATACTGATGATTTTGGTGTCAGGACGTATCAGGAAAAATCAAAGCAACATCAGTCATCACTGATATAACATAGCATGTTACAGGATTTCTTTGTTTAGGGAAACACTAAGCAGATTATATCACATAACAGGGCTTCACGGGAGGTCTACTAAGTATCAACAGTTTGGAGTGAGACAAATTTTCCTCTTTTTCAGGCTACTTTGATGCATTATCTTCCTCAACAGATGCCAAACTTGGTGAATACATTGCACACGATGTTTTCCTACACTTCACTGAACCCCAGCCCCATAAAAGACAAGACCAAGTTCACAGTAAACTTCACCCCTGCAGGAGACACCACTACAGCTGACACACATACTCAAAGTGTTTAAGCTTTAAATTGGTTTTAATTTGTGTTTTACTACACTAGGAGTAGAAGCAGCTCTGGAATGAGCATTGGATAAATTAAAGGAACTACTTCAGGTGGTAGCAGCAGAGTACAAATATCCAAGTAAAAGACAGAAGAGCCATAACATAGAAATCCAGGCTCCTATTCAGTAAAACAGATGGAATACCGTATTCTCATGTTTTCCACTGAAACATAAAAAGCCCTTAAAGAATATGTATAAAGTTTCCAGAGATTATATCATCTAAGGAAACAGTTACATGTTTACAGTGACACAGTCTCATTCCCTACGTTACAGATTGGAGAAAAACAGCTCACCATTAAGAAGCTAAACATCTTTTCCCAGTGAAAAAAAAAAAATCTTTAATAGACCCATAGTAAAAAATAATTGCTTTCAATAAGTAAAGTTTTCCAATCTTTTAGTTTTCAAAGACCAACTCTTCAGACTTCATATTACAACAAGCCTGAAGTTACAAACATCGGACAAACTTGCAGCAAATCTTTTTTCATGCTTAAAAAACAATGAACGAGAGGACTTCATGATTCCTTAATATCAGAGGCAAAAATGGATTGTTCAACTAGTGCTCAAAGTGAAGAGGCACAGGTGGAACAGCTGTAGCCCCCAGGAATCATTAAGCTAGAGGACTTCTCTTCCCTTCCTCCCTCACCATTTTTATCTGTGTGGTTGGTTTTCCTGAAGCTCTGTTCCATTTCTAATAGCCATGGGAAGTAAGATGATTCCCCATTTCAGGTACCTGTCCAATGGACATATTTTCAAATTACATACAAGGAAAAAGTTTGATAGACGAGTTTTAAATGTTTGTTTGTACATTTGTTTTATGCAAGGGGGGGATGGAGTTTGAAATCAGAACTACGGGGAATAATGAACGAGAAGTGGAGAAAGGAGAAGTGCTACAGAATGGGAAGAAAAACAGAAACAAATGCTAATCAGCCAAAAAATACATACTGACCCAATGGAAAATGAAAGCCATGAAATTTAAAGAGGAGGACCACAGAATAAAGCAGGAAATACTAAGTGTTCAAATCTTCTAAGTATGTTGACAGGTATTTTTTAGCAAACTATTATTTTATTCCTTCGATCGAAAAATAATAGGATATAGTCTGCCTTGAGATTCACCACTGTGGTGAATTTATTCTTTCTTTAGGTCAACAGGTGTTTGTGAATTGGCAGGCCTTGGCATCTCAGCAGTCTGCAAAACCTACCAGAGCAGTCCCTTTTTGGTCTTAACATTAGAGTATCAGTTAGACAGATGTTACCATTTATTAGCTGCACTTTGCCCTGAAAGGACTTATCTGTACTTTTGACAGTATTTTAAAACTACACTATTGCAAGTATGTGATCACCCCAAAACTCTAGTCCAATGCAGACTGGGATTTCATTGTACTAAGCGCTGTCTGCATAAGGACACAGCCCTAACTTAAACATCTGCAGTCTGAAGCATTGTATGTTGAAACTTATGTTACAGGGGGAAAACCAAAACACAACAAAAACAAAGCAACAAAGCAGTTTCAACAAGCATGCTGGCAGAAGCAAGTCTTGTTTAGCTTTTAGTCATCTCATATACCAAGAAAACCCCAAAGGCACAATTCAAATTTTTAAGTACTTGGCTAACAACCCAATGATTAAACTTCTTTCCTTTCTCTACTTTGCTCCTGATTGCAACTGAAAGCATTAATTATAGCTGAGTAGCTAAAGCAGGGAGAATAACCCCAACAAAAAGCTGCTTATCAGCTATGATCCCACCTTCCTCACTCCCAAAGACCATTAGCTGCATCGTTCCAGTCAAATTTTCTCAGACTCTCTTGCTTTTAGGTTTTTGGACAACAAACCAAGGGGATAACCAAAAAAGGTAGAAAATATAAAACCTAGAATAAGCAACAAGAATGGACCAACTGAACTATTGTTTACACCAGGACCTCTATGACCAGCGCTTTTTTGTAACATACTATTGAGTAGAATTTATCATAGCATAGTTTCATCTAATCACTGTTAGTTATTTTTGCTATTTCAGTTGTTTCTGATGTATACTCTTAAGAGAAGAAATATTCATAAATGAATATCCACATAAATGGAATTGTCTACAACACATTTAAAAACATACAATACTATAGCACAAGTACAGTTAATCAAGCTAATGCTTACAAGGTGGTGTTTTTCTCCTAAACATTCTCCATTCAGCATCCTACCACACTATGATATTAAGAGAGTAGAAACTATGGTCCTAGTTCTGCTGATTATGGGTAAAGCCACCCACTAGTGAGTGAAACTGCTTCTGTGATGCCATTTTAAGTATTTGTTGGCTAACTTCAGCAAAAAGTGTTTGCTATACCACTGAAAAAAAAAAAAAAAAAGGAAAATAAGAATGAAAGTTTGTACAAGAATCTCTCTATAGACCATGCTGAAGCAAAGTTCAGGACTTCAAGGAACAGGTTCTGGAATTCCAAGACTACATTTGGCACTAAGCTAGCTACCTTCAGATTAACGATTCCGCAGGTCACGAAATTGCTATTTTAATACTGATCGACTGAACCATCAGTATCTCAACACAAGCATAATTTCATCTTGCAAGCCCAGCAGTGCTTTGACCCACCTTTATCTTGTTTTGTGCTCACAAAGAATGCAAGTTCTTGCTTTTAAGGGCTTAATACTAGCAATTCATTAGAACATGTTTTTCTCTGAGCAGCAGCTCGTTGAGTTTCCCTTGACACTTTCTCATAAGCATCCTCACAACACATCTTTGAAGTGTAACAGTCTTCCACCTGCTGTTACAAAGACATTTAAGTAGCAATCACATTGCGAAGATGCTCTGCTAGTCACATAAGCACAACTCGTCCATAAAATGCTTGAAATATTTCGTGCCTTGAAGCTTTCCTTGAAGTCGTGCTGGTTTTGAATCCTAACTACTCTTAATGCCCAAAGTAAGTTTGATATGTTCTTTAAAATGCATTTTGCATTACCACCTGTAATTGACACTGCTTAATTTCTATGTTATTAATAACATGGACAGTAAGAGAAAAATGGATTTCCAAAGAAAAATCTTTCATGCAGCATACTATAATCTACGCAATCAAACCACTAAACAGCTATTTCAACACCATACCTGGAAATGCATATAGCAACGTCAAAGCAGAATCTCAACTAAAACACGTTGCATTGCATTGTTCAAAACCAACAAGGCGAGGGGGAGGTGACAATTGTTTCTTCTTTCCTTTAGCTCAACAGGAAATCTCAATCTAATAACATAACCTCCAAGCCTCCCAATACCCAGCACTAGGCCCCCGGGATGTTATTTCTTCCAGGCTCTCTCTCAGAAATCACTTCTGACGCTTGGCCTTCGCTGCCTCCGCATTTCATAAACAGAAGCGGCCACAATGAGGAAGCCAGAGCTACGCCCGGGAAGGTTTCACAAGGGAGAGCTCACATGCCTGCTGCAGAGGCAATCTGGGGCTGGCACACGGGGCAGGGGGGGGGAGCTGGCTTTGCTCTCCCCAGAGCCGCCGAGCGGGATCCCAGGGATTAGATGACACTTCCCATAACCCGGGCAGGCAGCAGCTGCCCCGGCAGCCACCGGCTCAGGCTGCCAGGCCCGCGCTTTCCCTTCGCCCAAGATAAAAACCCCACAGCGGCTACCTCGCTCCCGGCGCGGGAGGCCGGCAGAGCGGCGGCAGGGCAGCCCCCACGCCCGGCAGCCCCCGGGGCGGCGCCGAGGCNCGCTCGGGGCGGCCGCCGCGGGTTCGAGACCCAGCCCCGCCGGGCCCGGCGCGGTCGTTCCGTCGCTCCTCCCCACCCTACAGCCAGGGCTCGCCCGGGGCATCGCCGCCGTCACGGGCACCGCCAGCCTCCTCGGGACCCCGGGCCGAGCTTCCCGCGGCCGCCGGGGGCGCCGCAGGGCCCGGCAGGCTCCAGTGGGCACCAGCCGCCTCAGGGCCTGGTCAGCAATGGCCGCCTCAGGAGCCAGCGGGCTGTAGGCACCTCAAAAAGCTGGGCTTGATTAGGGAGGTTGTGGGAAAACCACGGATAGATCAGGGCGGCCTCGTCCACCACAAGGAAGCAGGCAGTGTTAAGAAGGCTTTGTACAATTTTGCCCTTAGCGCAGAGAAGGATAGTCAAGTTTGAAAACGCGTGTGTTCATTCTTGCTGCGGTTGGCTGATTTTCCTCAGATCGGCTCCCGGAAAACAAAGAGTCTCGGAAAAATGCAAAATGTTCGCTGATCAAAACTATCAGTATATGTGTACTTAAATGCTCTTGAACTGTTGTGAAGGACTTGGGAAATAAGACAACATGCATGCAGGTAAAGAGTGGGAAAAGATGGACTCAGAAACTGTCGCAGTTTTATTTTGGCACCAAAACCCATTTTTCTTACCTTGCGCAGTAGTTGCCAAATACAAAATAGCAGGTTGAAAATTGCTGTGTAACTGGGGAAGCCTTTCATTGTGTGAAACTGCTTATCATCTGTTGTGGTTTAACCAGCAGGCAGCTAAACACCACACAGCCGCTGGCTCACTCTCCCCCTCCCCAGTGGGATGGGGGAGAGAACCAAAAAAAAAAAAAAAAAAAAGTAAAATGTGTGGATTGAGATAAAGATGGTTTAATAGGGCAAAAAAAGGAAGGGAAATAATAAT
>VZTL01065344.1:1591-12681 GCA_013400535.1 Scopus umbretta | reverse complement strand
CACCACCACCACCCCCCCCGCCTCCGCCATTTTGGGACACCGGTGGTGTCACCGGAGGAGCGTGCTCCTCAGCCTCATGGCGCCCTCCCGCCTCGCCCCGCCCGGAACCGCCCCTCAGGCGGCGGCTCTGCCCCTGCCCGCCCGCCGCAGCGCTCCCTGGCCGGTGGGGAAGGTGGAGCTCTAGGTAGGCAGTGGAGGGAGCCCGAAAGAGCGGTGTCTGTGGAGGGCAGTGCCTTGGGGCGTGCCACCAACTCCAGCTCCTCCATGGGTGCGCCTAGCACCCGGGTGCCCGGTACCTCACCGGGGTCTGGGGCTGTCCCCTTAACCCCCTTCTGTTTTTTTCTTTTGTTCACGTTTGAGTGGGGCGCCTCTTGATTTGGGCCTTGCTTTGATGCTGACAGCGTGCGGGTCAAGCCCGTTGCTGGCCTGCCCTCAGCGTGGCGGGTTGTTACTTACATTGACGAGTTGTGCCGCTGCTCTGCGAGGCCAGCCTCAGCGCTGGCACGTGGGAAGCAGGGAAGGAAATCCCGTTCCTTATCATGTTCCTATCAACGTGAGTCACCTTTCACAGGAGCCCTGAGAACTGGTACCTCCAACAGTGGCAGGAATGCAAGGCGTGAAAGTCGCTTCTCACCGTGTAAAGTGCTGAATGTTCCTTGAACGCTTTCTGCGAGCACAGTCATGCACAAAACTGGTTGGTTCTCTAGCTGACTATACAGCGTTGGCCCGTCCAGGGTGGGCTTTTACCCAGGTAGAGGGGTGGAAGTGGAAATGCAGAAGAATTTGGACAGCCCTAGAAACGCACGCTGCAGACCACGTCTTTTCTTACTCCTTTGCTTTTCTTCTAAACACATCAGTTGAAAAGACAGAAGAGGGAATGTGTATGGAGGAGGTGTGTTTAAGTCCAACAGTGAGATGAGATACAGAAAAGGAAAAGCAAGGGTTCAAATAGCTTGCAGCAAAGCAGATGAACTGATCTTTTTACCTTTTTAAAATACATTTTGTACATGATTTTTCTAAAGAAAGCTCTCTTCTCATTGGTTGGGATAAGTAAAACATTTTGATTTGTGAAGAGCTGAAAGCTTTACACTGAATTAATTATTTCTTTTTAGGTATCAGAAGAAAACCTGAAGAACATTCTTTCACGTTTTGAATTTTTGCTGGCTTAGTTTATAAACTGACAGGTCTTAGTTCTTAATTTCATTTTCGTTTCTGAGTCATGCTCTATTTACATGAAAAATGGGATTTAATTAAAATGTACAAAGCAGTACTACAAAATTGCATTTAATTGAATACAAGTGCCTTAAGTGTGATGAGTATGGTAAACAAGAAATAAGGATGTGTTTAGTCACATGTTGTGATTTGACAGACCAGCATTGCCACCAAAAGTAGACTTGCCCTTTCTGCACATCTTGCTACTTCCTCTCCTTGCACAAGTGTTTGTGCAGCAACATAGTGAGCTGGATCAGGGATCTGGTCCCGGTCAAACCTAACCTGACCAAAAAAATAACTGAGTTTTAATCTAAACAAGGTCTCTGATTCAATTCAAACGCTTATGCTGGCAGAGGGGAGGTGGTAATGGGGTGGTTAGGGATGAGTGTCTGGGGGCTGGTTGAGGGCAGAGATTGTTTCTCTTGGCCTCAGCACCGTCTTAAAATGAACGTGAAAGTGTAGTTTATATGGCATCTGTACAGAAGCTGGCTAGGGTCCAGCCTCCTGAAAGCATAAGCTCAACAAGTGCACAAGTGTCTGCACCTGACCTGGGAGACAGACCCTACGTTTATTAAAAACATATTTTGCATTTAAAAACTGACTTACTAACCAGAGGAAATGCTAAATATTTTTAGTCATTTGACTAATTGTTTCAAAGGCATTTAGGCCTCCTGAAAACCCCATTAAATAACCAAACAGCTGTGTCTTAAATCTAAAGGAGTTAGGTGCCTGGTCTGCTTAAGAATTTTTGAAAATTCCACCACTCATCTAAAATAGAACATGATTTCCAAAATCTAGCCCTTGATCTTAATAGTTTTATGCTAAGTAGATCTTCCCATTGTCCAACTATTTTTATTCACTAGCTAGAAAAAGAGAAGAAGCTTTTCTTCTTCTAATTGGTGCTTTATCTTAGAGTAAAATTAGTTCCCCACTCCATGAATTCCCTGCACCTGCTTGCTAAACTTAACCAAAATTTAATAAAGCCTTTCTGACTAAACAGAACAATTTAAATGAGCGAAACTTCAATAATAGCATGTGTTGCACTAGGAAAACTGAAACTAGTTTTGATATTTACTTTATGCAATATGTGGCATTGTGCTGTAACTGGAAGGTTTGAGGTGATCTTACAGGTACTTTTTGTGAAGCTATAACGTGTCCCCTATAATTAATTGTAATCTGGAGAAGATTAATTGATGCATATTTTTGTGTTATATTATATTGATGAAGGATAATTTAGGCCTTGAAAAATGAGATTTTGAAATCTATTTTCAAACAGATACATCAAACAGATACATTCCTAAGATAGGCATTGATATTTCAGCATAAATTCTCTGTCCAAGAATATATATAGAATGAGAGTTTTTTATTTTATTAGTTTATTTTTCACAGCTACTGCTTTTCTGTACAAACACGAAATTGAAAGATGTTTACATACATGTGATTTTAAGATTATTTCTAAGCATTCCTGAACGCTTATAGCATTGATTTGTAGACATTTCATCATGAAAGTGTACATTACAGCATTGATTCTAAGACATTTAATGTAAAAATTGCAGTACTTTTGTGGAGGTAATTTTGATCCCATCACTGTAGCTAAACCAGTTGAGTTTTCAACAGTTAAACATAAATTTAGATGTAGGTGATTTATATCACAGTTTATACCCTGCAAGTCTGGTTTTATCCATTCAACCCCTGCCACACTGAGTTGTAAACCATAGTTGCTCTAGCAGATTTGCAGACCACTAGAAATCCCCAAGACATCAGAAGGGGATCCTGGAGGGGGGTGAAATCTAAACAAAATGCTGAGGAAATACTGTTGGAAACCCACACAGGTTACGCATCTGAAGAAGATGGTGGTCACACCTGATCAAGAATGGAGTCAGAGACTCAGAGGGTCATCTGTCTGTTCATCAGAGGCATTCAACACATTCAAAATTGTAGGCCAAAAGATTGAATTAATGTTTTTCCCAGCTGAGTGTTTTCCTTGGGCATCTGGATGTTCAGACAAGGACTTGTAGACACACACAGGAACAGAGTTGCATGTACTTAAAATCAAGTCAGGTGGTTATTATCATGTTAGCCAAAACTCCAGCAGTCTCCCTCTAGGTTTGTGCTTGGGTCCTAAGTTCCCCTTGTTCCAAGACCTTGAGTTGTCCTTTGGATTGGACCTGTTACATTTCATTACATATAGAAATAGCCTTCAAAAAGATCAGGAGAAAAAAATGTAGGTTTCTGGCTATTTAACTGTAGCGAGGATTGTTACAATTCTTAAAGAGTTCCTGAAGTTAACAGCAAGTTATGCCCATGGTGGATCGGCTCTTCTAATAGACAGTGTCGTGAGATCTTTTCACATGAGGTCTTTCATCTTTGTCTTCCTCTGCCCACCCCTGCTGTTTTAAATAAAAGTAATGAGCACTGCATGTTTCTTCTAAAGCGTAAAAGTAAGTGTACACCCTTCTGAAAGAATTCTAGGTTTTGAACCTTGTGGATGGAGGCAACATGCAGCTTGGTGTTAGGCATCCAAGTTACGGGGAGTAGCCTGGCTCTCCAGACAAATCACTCTACCAACCACTTTTTTCAATGATTGTTCTGTCTGCGTATAGTGCAAAGGTAGAAACAGAAGTGCAGTAAAGGAGTCATGGAATTCAGCAAACTGTAGGCAGATTTAGTTAGGGCCAATGTGGAGGAGAAGGTACAGTGTAAAACTATGTTCTTCGAAATAGACATCTAACAGCACCTAAAATGGCCCTCACTTTCTACTTGGGATCTTCAGCTGTCAACCCGTCCTCAAGATGGGGCCCTCTATCAAGTAAGCCATGTTACTTTAAATGGCCTGAAGGTGAGAGATGGACAAGGTACCTCACGTAGCGTGATGAATATCATCTTCATTTTGTCAGTAGGAATCCAGTTTATGTATTTTTGTTCTGCTTGGTACTGAAAGAAGAGAATTCATTTGTCTTGCATATAGGATAGTATCTGGCTAGTTTTAATAATGTACTTGCCCCCAAAGTGCAAACTGATTTTTTGTCTAAACTGGCTTTAAAAAAAACCCAAACATATAGCACCTCCTGAAGAATTTGCTTTTTTAGAACTCCGTGGTAAATCTCTTTTCACTTTTTCCTATTGAAGTTTTTCTGCTTTTCATAAATAATTTATTCAAGAAACTAGAGGGATGGCTAATGAGAGATTAACTCAATGCCCAAGGGCTAGGGCATTTCCCTGGGATGTGGTAGAGTCAGGCTGCAAGATCTTGCTTCAATTAATATTGCTTCCCACATCACAGGAGAGTGTGCTCACTGCTAGGAAACACATTTGTGTGTAAATCTTCAGCTCTCTTTTGTGTATGTTAGCCAGGCACTGGCCTATATATTAAACAGACAAAAAAGACACTAAGTTTAAGAATTCTGCTGAGACTAAGTCATGAAGTAGACTCTGAGTAGTAACAGTTGAGCAGAGTTGTTAAGATTTGGGGGCAACATTAAGTATCCAAATGGGAATCTGGATTCAACATAGTCAGTCAGCACATGAGCAGGGATTTCCGTGGTTCTGCATGTTGGATTTGGACCCTAACACAGGGCTTTGACAGACAGCACGCTGGTGAATCTTGCTGCAGTAATTTAAGAAGTTACTGCATGCAACTGTTTGTCCCCATGCTAGTGGTTATTACCCTCTGAGAATCAGCAGAAAGAAGTTTTGCTCCAGCTCTTACTCTGATGTTCCAGTTCAAACCCACCTCCATCAGCCCTTTAAGCTAAATTACTGAGCTTTGCAGAGAGCTCAGTGAAGCGCCTTTGCATATTGTTTTTGATGACAGCTGTGCTGGGGACAGCATCCTTCAAGGGGAGGCAAAGCATCAGCTGGGGGAAGCATCTAGCTAGGGGAATAGTATCTTGAGCTGTTACAGAAACTTTTGCCCAGAGCTCACATATCAAAGCCTTTGTGGATCTAGCCCAGACTCCTATAGCTTTGTTTTTGAAGGTTGTTCTGGCAAGGGAGCTCTTGTCGCTGTTTCCATGCATTGTGTAAACTTCTATGTGCATTCCGCCCAGGAACTTTTAGAAGTTTGCTACTAGACTCATATCAACTGTCAGTAATTTTCCCAGTATGTACGTGAGTAAGTTTGTATTTTGAATCTGTGGAATGGTGAATGGGCATCTGTTTCAATGATGGGGGATAAACCTCAAAAACCCTGTGCATAGCAACCGAATCATATAGTCAGTAGTGGTAAATTGGAACTATTTGCTCTTTAGTGAGCTTCACATTCCTTCAGAGTAGTCCAGTGCCTGAGCATCACATTTCCTCTATTGATTTAATGTTTAGAATCATTCATTTTGAAGTTAAAAATGAAAAATGTTCCCTTCAGTTTCATTTTAACGCATGATGTTTTCATTCAGTGTTAAGGGAATTCAGTTATAATCTCTTTGAGTTTTACAGTCATGCTAAAACAATTTTCAAGAATATTGTAGATTTTAACACATCATGAACTTTATAATGGGTAGAAAATGTACTTCAGGAGTAGTGTGCAATTCATCAGTGAAGAAAGAATTTCTTATTTCTAATCTTAAGTTTGCTACTGCTTTCTTTCGTGACCATGAGTAACCACTCTGTTTCTGTGCCTTATATTTTAACTGTCTTGGAGATGCCATGAAGATTAAAACCTTGATTCTATGTATACATGCAGAGAGAAGTGAGACCCATATCATTAATGTCATGAAAACTTTGAAGATGAAAAAAGAAAAGCAGTGCAGTGTTACAGTAATATTAACAATCTGATTTTACATTCAGATTTTTTTTATATATGGTAATAGCAACATGAATGTGCCCAGCTGCCTGAAATATTCTCTGGAACTTCCGTCTGCTTTTTTAAAAACGTAAAACATTCTTTTCTATTTTGACAGTTAAAAATGATGCTGTTGAGGGAGTAAACAGATTTTTAAGTTACCTGTTCAAACAGGTAAGTCTTCTGTTGAATCTTCAAAAGCCTCCAGAAGTGGGAAATATGCTACCGAGTAATACTTTTATTTGCAGTTCATTTTTTCAAAGCAGTAGTGCAATAAAAGGAGATGCCATTCTCACTGCAAATTTTGTCTCATTTTCTTCAGCTTGTGTCAAGTCTGTTATGTCAGTATATAGTATTAATCTTAAATGCAAACATACCGCTTCTAGCTCAGGAAGTCCCTGAGCTGCAAATTGCAGGAGGCTAAGAGTATTTTAACAATATATTCTTCCTTAGGCATTTTGGCTTCTGTAAGAGGTAGGATCCTGGATGAGACAGATTTTTGATCTGACTGCTGTTGTGTTAACTGGGAATTATGGTTGAAGTGCATATGATTCCTTTATATGGGTGAAGGAAAAGAAATGTGAAGTTTTTGCAATGGCAGCATTAGGGAGTTAAATACTGAGGGAATATAATTTCCTTTGAGAGAAATAGTGTTCTTTGCCATTACAGCACAGGTTTAAGAAAAGAAATTAAGGAATCTAGGTGTATCTGCTTCTGGCTTTACCACACACCTTGAATTCGACTCTGGAAATTTATATGAGTTGTTATTGTATAAGTTGTTTATGAATTACTAAAGGGGGAAATGAGAAGAATTAGTTAGTAAGAGTAATAGTTGAACACTAGTACTTGTTTTTGCTTCAGTGAGTATTATGTTGTGTTAGTCTTAATTTCTTTATCCAGCATGCTTTGATGAGTGAATGTAGGGTTCTTTGAAGTAAGTACATGAAAAGTAGTTGGCAGTGGCAAAACATCACATTTTTAGGTCAGTCATACTATGACTTAACAAACTTATGACAGCAAATATCACTTACTGGAAAGAATAAGGCTCTGTTGAGCATCTTTAGTAGCATCCTTAGACAGGGCTGAAATGTGTCTACACTTGCATAAATGAACACTAAATTCTCATTTAATTTCATCACTAGCTAGACTACTTGAGTTATTGTGCAATAGTTATGAAGTTAAGACTGAGTATTAGGGGAGGTTAGCTTAAACTGGTATTTTTCAAGTTCTGATATGTAGCTCATTGAGGGTCATTGGACTACTTGTAGGTCATCCATGTGAGTCAACTAAAAAAAGTAGATCAATTATCAGCAGGTTTTCATGTGCTACCAAGGTCTGCAGCTTCACTGGAAGATGTTTCCAGGTCTGCAGATGAAGAGGTTTAAAACAATTGGCTTTGACAATACCACTCCAGTAGCCTCATCTGCAAGGGCTTGTCTACACAGGACTTTCCTGATTAATTCCATGTCTCGTTCTACAACAAAGAGTCTGGTTCTGTTTACGTTAAACCATTTTCAAAGTACGATTGCACTTTGAATTTATACCGTACCTTAATCCATGTTAACTTTCCAGTGCATGCCCTAAGGGAGCAGTAAACTAAACTGAATGACTGTGTCCACACAGGGGTTTAATGGAGTTTAACTAGCAGAATTCAAGTTCATCAAGGTACTTATTTCAGATTCATTTTCTTGATGTCCTGGTATAGACAAGCCCTAAGAATGAAAGTGGTTTAGTTCTAAGTGAATGAACCATGTTATAAAATCCATCACGGACATTTTATTATATTCTTTGTGTGTGAAATATAACTACTGTAGGGTATAAAGTAGGCTTTTTTGACTTGTTTGGTGGTGCCATTTCTTTTGTAGTAATTGCAGTTAGATCTGAGAAATAAAATAGTATTCGTGTTCTTCAACGACTAAATGCTTTATTTGTTTTTCAGTTTGGATCAAAAGACATATGTTTGCTTAAATAGCAGAAACTTCTTTTTCCCAGTACAAAAAAAAAATCTGTCATCTGAATCATAATTTCAGCTATGACATTATGTGTATTTGGTATGTTTTAAAGCAGATGAACACTGTAACATTTTAAGTGTTTACAGCAAATCTGAATATTATGGAAATCAGACATTTTCTGTAAATGGGAATATTCTTTAAAATGTCTGGTTTTGATGGTCTATATGGGATGAAACTGTACTTTATTATATTCCTGAAAATACAATCATGTTTTAAATAACAGTTTTACCTCAACTGCTGCCATATTTAAAATACATTTGTATTTTCAGCTGTAACACATAAAAGGTCAGCTCCCATGCTTTGAAAACTCAACACAAGTCAATGTTGCATAAATAAGCATGCTTTACACAGCAGGTGTGTAAAGTTAACTGCCCCTCTGACTTGCATTGAGATTAATTTTTCTTCATGATTTTTAGCTAAAACAAATTAAGGAACTTAGTTTTTTGGTACTGTCCTTCAGACATAGATCAAAATCTTGTTAATACAGTAACACTAAAGTTTACTGAAGTTTAAACAAAGTAAAGCTCAGTTTTTCTTAGTGGCCAGCTCATGTCACACTAAAGCCCTGATCACTGATCAAAACAGCATTAATTATTTGTTTCACATTGCGGTTGCTGTGTCAAAATCCTTTAAATACCTCTTGGAGCTGAGAGGGAATCTTACGGCCTGTGACAGAGCAGCTGGTCTGGACATGGGCTGATGCCCCAGTTGACAGGTTGTTGGATTAGAAAGAATATCAAAGGCAGCGAGTAAGATTAGGGATAAGTGAACATCTGACAGCAGTTTGCAGCAGGGGAGAACAGATGATAAACAATGGGAGCGGGGTGCGTGGGGGGGGTGAGAGGTGAGAAGGCCATGGGAAAAGTGTGGCGGCAATCACTAAAGCTCCAGGTTGCTGAGCCTCATGAATAGAACAGGAAATGGGATTTGCTGGGACAGATGTGCTGAGCGGTGATGAATACATTATAGGGAAATGAGGCTAAACTCCTAAAGGTGAGAGATGTTCTTTCTCTGAAAATAGAAAATAGTGGGGGGAAAAGTTTACCCTCCTGGAGGAGTAAGCGTTAATACTTGAAAACTAACACAGAAAGAAGTAATGCTAAAGGTACTTTTAATTAAGCAGTTATTCTGCAGTAGCATTCATGACGAACTCTAGGTCATGTACGTAACAATCTTACAGTGCTACTACATATATAGTATGGCAAGTATTTACTTTAAACCTAAAAGTGCACAAATGGTAGAATAGTTTGAATGATGGAACAGCCAGTCTGAATGGAGGCTCTGGCTGCATAACGCTCAGATGCATATTCTGTATCTGGCATGTATTATATAGCACTCACATAACATATGTTTGATCCTGCCACCGTTAAAAGAGAGTTGTACTGAGTGATCCTGTGAGGTCCTTCCAGCCTTATGTTTTTTCAATTCTGTAAAGTGATTGTATGCTTGTAGAGAATTATACATAACTGTTCCTGTTCCTTAGGATATTGTTTCTGTACATCTCAGACTTCTTTGGTTTATTTTCTTGATGGATCCTTTTCCAATTTTTATGATACAATTATCTCAGAAAGCCAACAGAAACTTTTTATGCGTTTACTGATAGGACTGTATGTCAGTTCACTGACCTAGAATGTCTTCTGTGTTTTTTTTTAATTTTTAAAGAAAATTTCATTAAAAAAACAGATCTCACATTTTAATAACACATTGCTTTGGCAAAAGGGGGAGAAGCAGAAAGTATGATTGTTGACGTTGCTCTGAGAAATTATTGATAAGATTTGTTCTCAGACATCTAGAAATTTATTCCACAGTGTATTCTCCCAGTTTGTTTTACAAATACGAGCTTGCTAAAAAAAGTACAAACACAAACCGTGAGAGCCACCAACTGGAAAACATAAAGCTCAGTGGTGTAAGGACAAGAGGTGACTTAGCTGTAATGGGAATGCCCACCATCTGTCTTTCCTGACCTCAGCTCTGTCGTGTGTGCTGTCCTCAAGATGAGGAGACATGTATCTGGCTTCCTTTAGTCCCTGTTTGCTGCTAGCCATGCGTACTGTAACTGTAGCTCTAGTTTTTAAAAGAACAAGGGATTGTAACTAGAATCTGGGATGAACAGATATGTCCCATAGCCCTGCTTCATGGAAGTAGGTGTCCATGTTGCAGAAATATCGTGTGTGGTATTTTGACCACAGTGGCATCACTTGTATACAGCAATTGAAGAGTCCGTAGAACTCTGGAGTTCCAGAAGTTCCCCAAAATTAGTGATCAACAAAGATTGTACTTCAAATGGCCATAATAATAAAGAAATAAAATGCTGGTGAGCATAGCAAAACATAGATAAAAAAGTATGCTTTACTGAATCTGATCAGCAGAAGTACTATCCTAATAGTTCTGTTTTCCATAAAACTTCGATTTCTACATTTGCATGAAACTATAACCAAAGTATTTACCATTTGTTACAGGCAGTTCCTATTTTTAAAGAGTGGTTGGAGATTATTTGCAGTTGGCTTTATTATATCCCAAGATTTAAACTGTTACAGAGTCACTGTCATTTTGAAAGTTTCAGAAATACTGCAGTAAAACATAGAACTGTATATAAATCACTAATCAATTAATGACTAATTAATTCAATTTATTGAATGCCAATTGTATATGACTTTTAAGTAACAGGTACATTTTTTCTGTGCCAGTGCTCCTCAGAATAGATGACAGGTTAGAAGATGTTTCCAAGTTACTTCTTAAATCTTTCTGTGTATTATTTTTTCCCAACAGGAAGATATGAAGAGATGACCACCGCTATGGGAATCAGATTTCAGTTGAGTCTATCAAAATGAAGAGGTGAAAGTGAAATTAAGAAAATAGCAAAACCTGGAGCTAGTTGCATCTGTCACTTTGAACTGATTTTTTTGGGGGGTGGGAAGAAAGGAGAGGATGAAAAGCCCTGAGGATCTTTGTGAGGAGGGTCTGTGAGAAAGTCTTAGGAGAAAAATCTAAAGATTGTTACTAAGCCTTGGCTTCTATTAGCCCCCTGCTGCTGTTCTTCATCAAGTTTTTTTAATGGCTTTCAAAGCAAGTGAGTGGAAAATGGT